>CABFVX010001291.1:61109-80786 GCA_902151425.1 Timema shepardi | reverse complement strand
TTAAGTTCACTGACAAAAGGAATGGACTTGTCATAAGACAGAACTGGTGGTGGTGGAGGAGGAGGAGGAGGAGGAGACAATCAACCACACTACGCTTTGATACCTGCTGTATTTTACCTAGGTTAGATGTTATCCAGAGAGGGAGATGGGCTCTTAAGTTTATATTAGACCATTAAGAACAAACAAATAATCCTAATTATCTATATGATTTTGAGTACCCATTTTGATGTCACTAATACATTTTAAAACTATCATTTCTAAATTCTAACTGTAGCCTTTGTTAAAATACTAGCCAACCACCTCATTTTATGACTTTAGTAATGATGAAAAGAAAGGTTAGAAACACATACCTTGGTAATGTAAATGAAACACAGTAATATTCTGAGGTTCAACCACCACCAAAAGGTTTGTCATAAAGGCGTCTTCTCTTCCTAGTAATTGACTTCCTTGGCTTAGGTGATATTGTCAAGTAGATGTCATCTCAAGATAGAAGAGTGTGTTGGAAATTTAATTACACGTGAGATAATGATAGTAATTTACTGAAAGTTTATAGGAAAATAATGCATTTATGCGAGTAAGTAATATTTGTGTAATGTGTTTAAGTAAAATGTGTGTATATCCAAGTATTTAGTAATTTTAAGTTCATCTGTCCGAAACTTTTTTTTTTAGAAACACAATTAAGTGCATGATGATTGATTAAAAAATTGCATAAACACTGTAAAATAACGTGAAATAAGTGAAGGAAGCCAACTTGAAAAGATGAATAGAGGGTTGGACGTTGATAGAAACAGAATTCAATTTTTCTCTTCAAGCCCTTCTAACTTTATAGATTTGATACTTTTCCAATCACTAAATTACATTAGTTTACAGTGTTTTCAAACATGGATTTTAAAAGTTCGTGTGTATGTGTGTGTGGTTAAAATTATCAATAAAATAAAGTGGCATAAAGCAAGTTTTTAACTAGAACATATTTGTTGAAGTATATGCCACATCTCTAAAAAAAATATATTTTACTATTGAAAATTCTGTTAGCAATTCAAAATGACTCCACTAAGTTCTTTAGAAGTTATTTTTTTCTTAATTTAATCAGAAAAAGAATCCAATAGATAAGTTTTTCCCGTATAATTTTAGTACTACTGCCAATGAAATGGCTCAAACGACCGTGGAAAATGTTGTTGTATAAAGTATAGTGTATATAGTAGATGTTATTATTCATACACCAAGCACAGACAGGAAAAGTTCATGAGAGAAATTGAAGGATTAGGAGACAGCGTACAGTGCACCAAACACCATACAGACTTAATTTGTGTTGATTAAACTTTTCATGTTGTAGGCCCTATTTGAAATAACATTTACAAGACAAAGGAATACTTCAAGAAGTGCCAGTCAAAGTTATACAGATAAATGTCTCAACAAATTGTTTTGTCATACTATTTTATTCTCAAATAAATAATTTTATGTAAAACTATTATAAATGTATAAACAGCTCATTTGCTCTTTTCAAGGCGTGAAAGGACTATTCTAGTAAACTCTTTCCTCCCCCTCACTTTACAATTGACCAACCACACACACACACACAATAATGTTGTAAGAAACTGTGTGTGCATTGGATTCAAAGGGCAAGGAACCATTTTCTAATATAGTCCCATCACCTGGAAAGGATCCATGAGGAGCTCTTGAAATATTGTGCTTTTAATTTAGATTTGAAAAAACTCTATAAGCCTTTGGTGGTGATTGAACAAATTAATTATATGTTAATGACTAAATAATTAAGTAATAACCATATTAAAGATAAAAGGTTAAACATCAAATTTAGCTGCCACAAACAATGAAAGAGTTGAATAGTAAGACATGTATATATGCCACAAAAACATGCTTGTGTAAAATAAGCATGCATCTAAATATATATATATATATATATATCCTATAGAACTTCTTTGAAAATAGTAGAACATTTATATGAGGAGAGTTGATTAAAAGTTTATTTTTGGAACAAAAGAGTATCTGAATCACAAATGAAGATAAGGTTTTTCCCCTCCTTTCAAAATTATTTTAAAAACACCTATCTTTCATTTGTGAATGTTTGTGAACTAATTTAAATCCTTCCAATTTACAAAATAAATGTTGTGTTAATATTTTAAATGAGAGCTGATTTTGTTTGAAATGTTGGTATTCAAAAGTCAAATCTCCTGACATGTTTAGCTCAAATACTTCTACCAGGTTTTACTGGAAATTGAAATGCTCAATAAAGTTCAATAACTAACCTTAATCATAATACTCATTCGTTGACAGTTAAATACCATTTTAATTCTATGATCTAGGGAACTAGCTAGAAATAGAAACCTTTCACTAGCACAAACAAGTCAGGATCATCTACAAACAAAGTTGAATAATATATTGTGGTGGATTTTTCAACTAGGGAACAAGAAATTCTGAGGTTTTTTTTTTCAGCATTGTGTCTTAATACTCGTTTGGGGTTTAACTATTTACACTAATGTGCTGGGGATTAGGATTGTTGAATTTGGAGGAAGTGTACCCGCATTTGTGTGAAGGAAGAGAGGAAAGCCATTTAGGAAAAGCCACCCTTAGTATACCTGACTGGGATCAAACCCTAACCTCCCTGTCTTTGTAAGTCTAGTATATTGCGAGAGTATAGCCTTAGACCAGGCAGTGACTGAAGCGGGTAAAACCAAGAAGTAGAGGGTTTGAAAAAAAATTGTATAGTATAACTTATTTGTAAAATCTTGCACTTATACTTTTTAGTTAGGCTTAACTGGATTTAGTCCTTTTAAGTCATCTAAAGCTTAACACTTTGCCAGTTTAGAATAAAAGTTACTATAACTTGATACTAATTTCATAATATTCTTTGTCTTGTATCTTCACTTGAATCTCCACACATTTATATATTCAAACAGATATACTTTGTTTTTATATGGTTGTCTAGATAAAGTACAAAATAAAAAGATCAAATTTGCTCAAAACGATAGTCTGGTGTCTGGTGCATGTCCACTTCATTTTATGTGTGAGGTGACCATTTCTACATTTTGCAAGACAGACTCTATTTTCTGAACCATATTTAGGGGATAGACAATAGTAATAATTGAAAATATAATTTGAAAAAATAATTTGTGGATTTTGATTACTATCTTATTAAGTCATGAACTGTGGAAGGTTTGTGTATTTGCGTGTGTGTGTATGTATATATCTGGCCTTTCAAAGAGTTATTGTGGCAATTTTTTTTATTCAAGACTGGTCACCTTATACATCGAAGTGTATTTAAAGGAGTTGTATAGCAATATATAAACATATATTAGTAGACCATTTAACTGTTAAAATAAAGAGACCGTTGACACCAAGATTACAGTGAAATGGATAAACCATACTTTAATTGTTTCAGTGCAGAGAATTACAAAAATAAAATAAAAAATCTAACAAAACTAATAATACTTAAAACAGAAAAATTTCACAAAACATGAATTATTGTAATTTAATTTTAAGATTTGACTAAAAATTAAAACTCTTTTATGAAAATCGTTTATGGCTAGTTTTATGAGCAAAATTATTTGGCGACAGAATAGTGTAATTTTTCTTATACTACTGTGTCGATACTTGATCTTACAAAATTGTATACTTTTTCCAAACATTCTAAGAACTAGATAAAAAATATATTTATATTTATTAATAAAATCCAACACTATAATCTATAATTGTTAATATACTCTTAACAACCTAATTTAAAACTTTTAAAGGATAAAATTTCATAGTCTAGTAATCTTGATTAAAATGGATGAAAACTATTCATCCATATATAAAATATATTTTAAATATTCTAAACACAACGTTAATATGAAACAATCAAATTTGAAAATTTAATCCCTTGTTAAATAAGGCAAAGAAATCATTTTATTTTATTTAGATCACAACCATTAAAATCATCACAAAACAATTACCATATAGCAATCTGATCCTACAATAACTATTAACCCAAATTACCAATAAAAAATTCTGATATACTCTAATTAAATTAATGTAATACCTTATATTGCTCTAATTAAAAACTAATAAAATGTTGGTTTTATGATTATCAGTTTGTGATCATATTCTTTTAGTAGCATTAAAATTATAAAACAATGATATAGAAAAATTTGTTTTTGTTTTAGTATTTCAAGCATTTAGTGTTAATTTGTAGGCACTACCCTAATTTTTCCTAATTCATTTTCCTACTTAGGATTCAAACCAGAGTCCTCCAGTGGTTAAAAACCTATTTGCTAGCGCTTTTGGCAATGACAATTTTGAGATTTTATTTTGTCGTTAGTCCCATAAGAATGGCTCGAATTGTGACGGTACAATGTATTTGTATTTTATGTAAATGTTTTTTTAACCTGCAGTAATTTTAGTAGGAATTAATATTAATGACTAGTTTTCTAGTTAGAAGTCCCTAACAAAACAGCTTAAACCTCTGTTAATATAAACATTCATATTTAAAAAATATGAAGATTCAATTTGAACCCACGTGTCAAATTTTTCAATTAAAATCGGTCTGATTGTTTTTCATCTTTCAATCACGTTCTACTCATTTGTAGACATACCCACGGTAGAAATGGTAGGTTCTGTGATCTATCAATAATTATTAATACTAGGATTCTACTCCAAGATGGTACATTTTGACAAAGCATCTAGAGGTGAAAATTCCCCTTTTAATTCATGACAGAAAATATTATAAACAAGAAATGTTTTGAAATGTTAAAGATATTAAAACAAACATTGTAAGCCCCATTAATACCAATACCAACAGTAAGAATTATTTTAGTACATGTACGAATAAGTCCCACAAGACAGTTAATTCTTAACAATATCCTTGGTCATGATTCAAATTTTATAGATGTTAAGTTTGATTTATTTTTTATGTAGCTAGGGTCAAGTCAACTGTGATATTTTGTAAAGTAAAATATTAATTTTATTAACATAGCATATGTTGTGTATGAAGTAATTTTTGCACCGCACCATACAATTAGCCTGTCCCCTGTATTGAGCCTAAACACATTTATTTTTTTATCTTTTACAGTTGACCGATATTAACACAAAGTGTTGAATGTGCTTGAATAGCTAGTTCAGAAAGGGACATTTAAAAACACCTAATATATGATTTTTTTTAACAAGCTTGGTAAAATAAAAATTTTCAATACCAAACAAATCATGCAAAATCCTTCAAGGTAGTAGTGACACAATTATGACATTTTGATTAAGACATTTTCTATTCAAAATTTCTTGTTCAACAATTCTTGAAACTGATGCAAAGACAAATTTGACAATCTATGCTGAAGGTTTTAGCAATAATGGTTCCTTAAAGGGTTATGAGTATCCCAACAAGTTTAGTGACCTGATGGATATGCCTTTAATCACAAAAATAGGTAGTGTTATATGACGCAAACTAATTTGACTAGGATAAACAATAACACTCTAATTTGTTCAAAGTAAACCTTTCTGACACTGTTCATATTTTTATTTTATTTTTCAGTCTAAATGCATCAACTCACTATTCTAAATGCAATCATGTATATACGTACACATAAATGAGCAATTAAATAAACAGTCTTGTAAACAACCAAATTAAACCTCTTGTAAACAACAAAACTTAAAGCATATTTTCCATGGAAGCATTTTTTTTAAGCTAATAGATTTTAAGCTTTCGAGTGTATGTATTTATTCATTTAAATCTTAAATATCACAAACACATGCAAACAAAATTATGTAATAATATATAACATTGCTAAGCTTAATAATAAATAATGTGATTCAATAATTAATATACAACCTGCTTTGGTGGCCGCATAGTCTAAAGATTCACTCTCCCAATATAATGGACTGCCGATAACGGGTAGATGGGGGTTCAAATACTGGTCTGGAGTAGTGAGGGTGGTTTCCTCTAAATGATTTTCCACTCTCTTCCTATGCATATGCTTGTAAACTTTCTCTATATAGTGTAAATAATGTGTACATTCCAGAATGGTGTTAAATTTTAAAAAAACGCTACGGACCGAAGGGTTATGGCCATTTCTATCTAATTGGATACTACTAAATGGTATACCTAAAGAGCACTGCCATCCCTTAAGCTCCTTAATGTGCATATATTTTATTGGTAAGAAATAAATCATGTGCTTAATTTAATTACTATTTTTCCATTTAATCAATAATATATTTACATTATAGAACCTTATTCAAAAAGTCAAATAGAAGGTACTGGACATTAGGCAAGTTTGTGTTATGTCTCCGTGGTTGTTTATTGTTTTCATGCAAGGGATGGTTGTATATATATTAAAAGTTGATATTTAAGTTCTAGAGTGACAAATAACTAACCCATTACTATTACTATTTCTTATTATGCTTATTTTTTTATTCTTTAGCTTTTATTTAATTTTAGCTCTCATAAAGTTTATTGGTGGTTTTGATGTTAAATTAAATAATTATTCACAGTCAATTGAGCAAATTTCACACGTGTAATGTAAATTGTTTTAACAATAAAAATTGATATAAGAACTATGATGATTGTTGATCATTTGTACATTTTACACAAATTGTTTGTATGAATATATATTAAAGAATCTAATAGACAAAGCTATTATTTATGCTTTTAGTGAGGATTACTCCATCAGATATCATAGTCTTAAAATTGAAAAATGACACCTATAGACGGGGCCTCCCGGGTTTAATTCCCGTGTCCGGGTGTCATTTTTCAATTTTCCGAATATGAATATATATTGTTTATAGTTAAGAGAAGAAAATCATGACACTTTTGAACAGCTGTGCATATGTATTTTTTTATAGTGATGTATATTACATTTTATAATGTTTTGTATTTTGTTATGCATATAAATGACAGTAAAATTCAACAGAACTAAGTTTATTTTTTTAAATAGAATGTTACATTTAATATGATATAAAGTGTAAACTAGGGTCTGGATCCACTAAATGGTGCAAATCTTCCCCAGCACAAGTATAAAAAGGCTCAAATATGCTTTGAAGATGCATCTAATTTAATTGTTTCATTTTCATATTCACTAAACAAGGCAAAAATTGGTATCTAGAACTACAGTAATTTCAGCATTTCCTCTTTGACTGATGAATCTTTGTAAAGGATTTACTTCAAAAGTCAATGCTACTTTATGTTAATTCTCTATTGAAAGTGAAATGAAAATAAAATATCTCATTACTCATTATCAAGCATTTAATTAATTACGATATTTAACATGCCCTTTCTGAACCGACTGATGAAATCAGCACACAAGAATTTCTATGAGCTAGAGCAAAAGGGCCTACCAATTTTGCGGGAAAAGGTATTTTCACATACCTTTCAGGGTTATTTTATATACCACTATTGACATGGGACCGAAGGCTTTACTTCCCCTCCTAAGGAAGTTGTACTTAGGATTTTTCTTGCTCAAGAAAAGTTTGTTAGCACCGGCTAGGTTTTGAACCCACAAACATCGGATCCTGAGGCGAACACTTTACCTTAAGACCACCGAGGTCGACAAAGTATTTTTAGCTATTTTTTAATGCTAAGCTTCCATTACATAGTAGTAGAGGAAGATCCAATCAAAGCTTTGAAATATAAAAGTGTTTGTAAATATGTGTTAGTGTTTTTACTTTTATTTGCTTGTGTTCTATTGCTCTACAATTCTATCATATGTGCAGAAGCCCCGTGGCTTCTTTGGTGCTGACTGACAGCTCACAGCTGACTTCTGACAGTCAACATTTAGGTATATACCTAAATAATGACTGTCAGAAGTGACAGCAGCTAAACACATGTTTTCGCAGATCATATGGTTCGACATAGGGATACATAATTTGGTCTGGTAACTTTTCAAAGCTGTCAGCTGTATTTTTTTTTGTATTGATTGTTTTATTCCTAGCTGTGAGCCAAGCTATTATATCTGTTAATAATAGTTATAGCCACATCTAAATATTTTATTCTTTGGATTGAAAAATGACATCTGGACACGGAAATTGAATCCGGGACTTTTGGCTTAATACGCTAATTCTCTAACCACTGAGCTATCCAAGAGTCGTCCTGTGCCCAGGGTGCATTTTAACTCATATTTTAAGGCAAGAGTCTGTGAGGAACGTGCGGAAATTGTCAGCTACATATGTATGATCAACTAAGATTACAAGCTCTCAGATAACGCAGCCATCTCTGACTCGAGAGGGCTTTATATTGCTAACAGTACAATTACATTTGTATGGATGTGCATATATATATATATGCTGCTACTTAAGTTTTTGAAGTAACATTTGCAAGTTGAGCCAACTATTGAATCAATAAAAAAAATACAGCGCAAATTTGCTCTCAAAATGTGGCTGATATATGTAGAGAATACAGATCCAAGCACATGTATTCATACCCTTTAGAAAATTCTGGTCATTGATTTAAAGTAAACATTTTAAGAGGTTTTCTAGTGTCATGATGTCCCCTTCTTAACTAAGAGAACTTTTAATTAAATCATTTAATACAATAAACGAGCTATTAAGGCAGGCAACATGATGGTGCTGAAGAAAGACAACATGCTTGAAGAGGTTTTAACATATGTGCCCCCGGTACAGTCACTTCTCAATAAACTGGATCCTTCTAGAAACTTACCATCGAGAACACGTAGGTAGGCGCTGGAATGAGTGATACCCTTCTTGTTGCCAGCAACGCAGGTGTACCAACCCTCATCGGATTTGGACACTTTCAACAAATTCAGGTACTCAGGGTTGGTGTTGTTAGAATCATCCTTGGCCTGTAAAGTAAAAATAAAAAGACGGTTTATAAATAAAACAAATTTAGAACCAGGGTTTGCATATTAATATTGAGATGTGAGGTTTCGTAAATATTAGTATATTTTAGTAAAATAACCTATTAAATAATAATTAACGATCACAGCTAATGGGTAGTTACTAAAAACAATAATTACAGTACTAATCCTTTTTTTTAACTTGTTTATACTGAAAATTAATGAGCTTTTTAATAAAAATTAATTATTTTTAAATGACAACTTAAATTCCATCAAGGCTACTCTCATTTAATTACACTTACAAGGTATAAATGAGAAAAGTAGATTATAAAGAAAATCTACCCACATTTCAATAGAAGGAGAGTTGGAAACCATTCAAGATTTTAAATATAAGAAAACTAATCATTTTAACATTAGACTGCCTTGAAATAATTAAACTATTTTTATTTTAATATGATTTAACTACCATTTTATGTTTTATAATGTGTGATTCAAAACAAGGATTACAGCACTCTATTTGAAATTAAGTAATACAAAATGTTATACAAACACTCGTTTCAAAAAAAGTAGTGAGACCAATCACTTAACTATGTATATTTTATATAATTTTAGTCTAACTACACCAGCATCTCTAGTTAAAACTAAATTTAACTCTACATTGTAGGGTTGTGTGAAATAGAGCAAATGGTTGAATCTATACTAAATGGAAAGAAAATAGCCAGCTCATTTACTAAGGTAGGCTGACCTGGTATTTGTCTAACTGTGGCAAGCGTACCCCCAGAGGTAAAAAAAATAATTATTTCAAGCAGGGGCTCCAGAAGCTCTTTGGAAAACCACCCACAATAAACCCAACCAGGATTCGATCCCCGATCTTCCAGTCATCAGCAGGCCAGTCTAAAATGATTGTGACGCCTTTTAGACCATTCGGCCACTAAAGCTGGTCTAAAATAATTAAATTACAGGTTGGAAATGAGGCAAATTATTATATAGTTGTTCCAACACCGACCTCCTTCTCTCTATTTAACATTTACAACGTTATAAAAATGAAGTATAAATATAGCGTCATTATTTTATAGTAAGATTTGTAGATTAAATTTATTTAAGGGAATACATGTGAATAAAAGTAGAGCACTGAAATTCAAACCATTGATTTTTTATGTTATGTGCTGTTGTTTCATCCTCGCCCCCCTGCCCCCCTTTACTCAACTTGAAAACAATTTGGGGGGAAGCATAGATTATTTAAAATGTGATATATTTACTATCATATCTAACACAACAAATCTGACCAGAATAATAAAGGTGTCATAATATGTTATTTATTAAGTTGGATTTTGTATTTAATTAGTACATATATATAAGAAGGTAAAGGAAGGAGTGTTAGGAAAAAAATGTTTCATGTTGAAATAATCACATACCTTATACCCACAATTTACCACTCATATATTACTACTTTATCTAGGCTACTTGCATATGATACACTGCTAGGTAAGCAACAAAATATTAAAATACTCAATTCGAATTAACGAGTCGTGCAAGCATTACTATACAAAACCTTTACTTGGCTACAATATTTCCCCAACTTTTCTACGTCAGTTATGTAAACCTGTGGCTGCTCATGCATTGTTGTCAGGAAGGTGACTGTACAAGAATGTGTACAGTCCAGTTTTTATAGCAATGGCCTTTAAACTAATACATACATATTAATTTGTGACCAACATTAATAATATTTTAATATAAAATTGTGTTATTTGATAGGTAGTGATAATATTATTCAGAAGTGTCAGCTGCAGATAACATGACTTTGCATATGTATAAGCACTTGAAAGTAGATCTAGTAGTTTTTTTAAGCTGTCAAATAGGTCATGCCTATGAAAATTGGACTGTACTTATAAATGGTTTCATCCTGTCAGATCGGTAACCTACAACGCTCGGATTGAAAAGACACAAGTAGACGCTGGCAGGTATGGAATTATCAACTGGGGTTACTGTGAAACATTGAATACATTTTCACAAAATTATATTTGATTTAACAATTCTTATCAAAAAAAAAAGGGGATTTTTTTTTGTCAAGAGCTATTTTTTGTGTATAAATCTAAAAAACCCTAGTGAATTAAATTTTATATTCATACAAAAATAGAATAATTTTATGAAAATGTGTTCAATTTTATCCTTCCATTCAAACCTGATGATATTGAATGGTAAGGAAAGAAGGTGCAAATCCTGTTTGGTAAAAACCACCCAGACAACAATTTGCAGGGCCGCCACTGTGTGAACTCTTCTACAAAACTGCAGTTATCTAGTCGCTACTACGATGCACAAAAAAAAATCACCCAGCAGAAGCTAATTGGCAAGAACACCATGCTTCTTGTACCTTGACCATTTTATTGAAAGCCGTAACGCTAGATTCTTTGACCGGTCCCCTGAACCATTCCATGTGAAAGTGAAGGTCGGACAGAACCTTGCAGTGGAAAGTGTTGGATCCGCCCGCTGCCACCGTCACATTAATGGGAGACTCCACTATGATAGGACTGTGGTTGTGACGCTCTAGAAGACAACCAAGAAAAAACCCCACCCTCGTTTCAGTGTATACCTTCTAAACGTTTAGAAACATTTCCCCCTCACCTTCTGGGAGGCAGACACATTAGCTGCCAGGTCGAGAAGTTCCATCTCGTCGGGGACGTCACGAGGGGTGTGAACCCAGAGGATCCAAGAGCTCCCTATGACCTCGCAGAAAAATGTAGCTTCGGAGCCGACGAGAGCGGTCATGTTGGAAGGTAGGCCCGGCACTATGTATGGGCTGATATTTATCGGGTCTAACGGGGCAAGCACATACAACTTGACAATAAATTCACAGAATGGAAAGCTGTTTAATTGAGGAAAAACAGACCAGTACAAGACAACAACTTTTTTAGTACATAAGGATGTAGATTAAAATAGTTAAAAAAGCCACTGTGACATTTAAAAAAGTTTAATATTTAGCCGGTTATGTGGCCAAAGTATACACCGTGTGGGTGGGTGGAAAAATGCACTATAGGATTTAGCTATTCTTGTATTTGCTTGTTTTGATTTTCCTCTAATAGAATTCCTGCTAATGAAATTAACTAGTAATGAACTAATGATATATATTTTAAAACATTTACAATTAACTCAAATAAATAGCCATGGGTGAAGTAAATTATAATTTACCATTGCTTTTAAGCTGCCCAACACAATTGGGATTATCATCAGGTGGGTTATCACTCATGCCTCATTCTGTCACCATTCAAAGAGTAAATTCCAACCCCACCCTGATTTGAACCAAAGTTAAATGTTTGTCCGAAGTGCAAGCCTCGACATATGTGACAAACTCCAAGGATGCAAATGCTAGTTATGGGATTTTTTTCTTACCAAGAGTAGGCCTAAATAATTATTGGTCCTCTCATATGTGTGTGTGTGTCTAGCCTGGAGATTATAATTAGTGCCGAAAACGATAATAGTGGTTTTAAGTCTTAAAGTATAAAAATCCCAAGTGCCAATAGGTGTGACAAGCATTTTTTTAGTGGTGTAAACCACTACCTACAATCAGCAGCTTGTCTAGTATCATCAACTAGAAAAAAAGATGAATTTTAATAAAACACGGCATTTGCTTGGAGAAAGAAGGAACTTACTGAGACTACATTTGTACACCATCGTCTCATATCAAAGTCTAGGGTACACCCTTTGTTCACACTGAATGGTATCAAACTTAACTTCTTTTTTTTGTTCCATGCTGATGAAGTTTATAAAATGGGGCCATAGTGTCATTAGTTAAGACAAGACTTGGCCTCTCAGCGTAAACAAAGTGTACATCTCTAAACCAATCTCCGTGATCCCAACCATTTAATAACACTAGTGAGACTCACCAATGATGTCCACCTGGAAGGAGAAGTCGATACACCCAACATCATTGCAGACGAGGCAAGTGTAGTTCCCCGAGTCCTGCGTCATCAAGTCCTCCAGCATGATGGACCAACGGTTATAATGGACCATTCCGGCAGCCCGGTTGAGCTCCTTTCCATTCTTATACCACGTTATGTTGGGAGAAGGCTCACCTGGCAACCACACACACACACAAATACTGCAGCAAATGTCATCAGAATGTTGCCTGTTACAAGTCAGGATGTTTGTCAGCCATGCGTGAAGTCGCAGCACCAAATCGTAACTTAGGATGGTTTGAATCCTCGAGGGAGATGTTAGTGGGTGTAGATATAGGCCTACTATTATAGTGAAGGTATGTCCAACCTTTCCCCGAATGAAGGCCACATAAGCTCTAGGGAAGTTGGTCAGGTGGGTAATACATGACGTTTATAGGAGCTTATACCAAAATATAATAAAACAATGAATGAATAGTTATTTATGTTTAACAAATAAATATATTCATACATTATGCAAGAAGCACTATACAAGGAATTCATCTGAAATAAAACCTATACAAAGTAGAAATTGAAATCAGCATTTATGCCCTTTACAGATAGCCAGATTTATTGTTTATTTCTGTAACTTGAAGTATTTTAGTTTGAAATAGTGGGCTGCACAAAACAAGCTCTGAGTCTGCATTTGTATCTGGGGCTCCGTGTCGGATATACTTGTTATAGTGAGTTAGCTATTTGTATTTGATGATGACATTGAGGGCATATATTTTAGTAGAATGGCCCTTACTTCAATGGTCGCATGGTATAAAACGTCACTGAGCATTCGTTTGTGAGTGTTCGGTTCGCTCTGTTCGTTCAGAGTAAAATGCTCGAGTGAATATCTGTCAGAGAACATGCGCCGAACGAGTTGAACGCTATCGAACAACTGTCGGTTTTTTGGGAATGTTCAAAGGAAGTCATTTGTTCACCTGTGCTCAGTGGATACGCGTCTTTACACCTGTTCGGACCGTTTGGAGTGTTTGTTACAAATTAGTTCCCAGTTGCTAAAAAACGAAACGTTAGTTCCAAAAGATCCTTCACTGGTATTGCTTTACAGAACTTTGTATCCTTCTTCACAATTTTATGGCCGACAGGGTTAACCAAAATCTCAGTCTTGAGATGACATTCGGGGGAAATTTCAGAAATGTCCTTCGCCCAATCCCCTTAAAAGTTCTGTATTTTGCCACCTACAAAACAGCCGTCTTATCCACATTTTCCTGTCCCTCTTTTTATTCTTTTTAGTAAATGCACACAGCATAAAGAAAGAGCCTGCTGCCACTATCAAATCCATTTTGAGACAGCTCCAGTGCTTGTCTTGTTCTTGGAAAAATTGGCGAGAACAAGTCGAGCACCAGCAAACGGTCCGAATGCTCAGAGTATTCTGACGTATCAGTTGTTCGAGCTCGTTCGGGGTGTTCGTCTTGTTCTGTTTGTTCGAAGTAAAATGCTCAAGTGAATACACACCTTTAGACCAATTGACCACTGAATAAGGTTTTTTAATTAATTAACCACTGTTTATTTTAATTAATTACTGTAGTTTAAAAAAATCCTCTGGGTATTTGAGATAAGTGTTTAAAAATGAGAATTTACACAACCATAAAAAGTTTAAAAATAGGTAGGCCTATATGAGTTTTATTTATGACCCCTCTAGACTAGTGGTGGAAGCACATGCCTACCTTCCGCGAGGCACTTGAGCCTCAACATGTTTCCCGCAGGCCTCGCGATTATGCGGGACATCTTGTCTTTGCGGATAAAGTACGGAAGAGTTAGCTGCCCCGTGGAGTTGTAAGAAGAGTTGGTCATGGTATTTGTGTCCTCGTCTCTTCCCTCCATAAGGGACATCGCCGACAATCCACCTGCGGACAACAACTCATCTGAATCACTGCTTGCCTGGAGTACAATTATAAAATGAGCTAAAATTATCATTTCAGGGCAGCTTTGTTGAAAACCACAGTAGGGTTTTGGTAGGAAAAAATATATAGAAATTACGAACTTTTTTTTGCAGACAAAATTAATACAAATTTTACTTAATTATTGGTATTATTTTACAGCCATGCATATGTTTATTTATATATATATATATTTATGTGTGTGTGAAATAATAATATATAATGTATACAATCATATTTGTCTAAGCATAATATTTTACAGGCATATACATATGCCTGTAAAATATATATATATAATATCTGTCTGTAAAATGAGTTTGTTTGTCTGTCATTAGCGTTGTGGGATATCTACCACCCGCAGAGGGCTGAAATTTTAAAATTATCAACCCCTGTGTATGAGTATGTACACTTCTAAGTCAGAATTTTACATTTTCAATCAGATTTTTTTAAATTTATTAAAAAGTGGGTCAGAAGAAATAAAATTAATAGATTGTACTCCTGCTAGTCGATTGTACACACACACACACACACACACACCAATTTTGCTGGGAGAGGTATTTTAACATACCTTCCAGGGTTCTTTGACATGCCAAAACCGACATGGGACCAACAACGTCTTTACTTCCTCTCTGAAAGGAGTTGTGCTACGGATTTTTATCACTCAAGAAAAATCAGTCAACCCCGGCTGGGTTTGAACTCACGAGTATCGGGTCCTAAGGCGATAACTTTACCCCAAGACCATCGAGGTCTATATAAGCTATATAAAATGTTTATTGTCAATCCAAGGACCATCATCAACACTTAATATAGCAGTGCATAGGCATTGACACGGAGAGAGGGTGGAGATACAAAAAGAAACATAGAAAACATTAACAAGTGCACCCGACCAGAATTCAAAACATGATCTTCTTCATCAACGGAGAGCAAACCCCTTGCTGTGGCTTCACACGTTAACCGAAAAAAAAACAAGCGCGCAGAACAGAAACATGGTCACGTGACCAGCTCTAAGCCAATCACGAGGTTCCCTCCTCATCCACGTTAATAGGATGACTTACCAGACATTTTCTCGTGTTTCTTCGCCTCATACTCGGACTTGATATGGTTGACGTTCAGATCTAAGGACGTGGAGTCCATGCTGTAATCGTCGGGCGGCAGCACCGTCACAGAGATGTTGCGCCAAGTCTGGACACCCTTGTTCATAGTCAGAAGACATCTGTACACTCCTGAGTCACTCACTTCCAGAGTTCGAAACTTGAGGCTGAGAACACAAAGATAAAAAAAACATGAGAGCTACGAATTTGACCACGTGTGAAAAATGGGGTTGACGTAAATTCCTGTATAAATTCCGTCCCATCATTAATAAAGGTGGTGTAAATTCTGTTACAAGATTATTATTTTTTCATTTTTTTTTTTACCTAACTCCGTAGCTCTAAAACTTGTAATAATTACGTAGTCAAATATGCTTCTAAAAAAATCGTGACATTGTGTAAAGTACATAAAACATGTATGTTCGATTAGACCTACCTCCCGCCTTTACCCCACCTTCCCCCTCCCTCCCACCCGGCCCAGAAAATTGACGTTCATATAGACAAATAGTGACGACGAATCAAAGAGTCATCAAAGGTTTAAACAAACAAAATAAAGAATCGTTTGTCCACTACATTATTTAATTTATTATTTTTTGTAGGTTTGACCGCCATATTCGAGTCGAAAAATGTGGTCATGTTGAAATAAATGTTTGAAATGTAACGAAATTGCTTTCATTGTTATACTCATTTTGCTATAATTTATTAGATTCTTTATTATTTATATTAGGAAGTATTATGGAAGAAAGCGATTTACATAGCACCCTTATAGAAACGGGTACCGCCTCTATGGTCTAGTGGTCAGAGTTCTTGGCTATAGATCCAAAGGTTCCGGGTACGATTCCCGGGGCTTCCAGATTTTTCTGTGAATCAATGGGTCTATAAAGGGGTTTACTCAGCCTTGTAGGGACAAATGAAAAGCAACATTACTTGAATTAAAAAGTAGCGACTCCGGTCCATAAAACTGAGATTAACGGCGAGAGGGTTCGTATGTTGGCCACATGACACCCTCTATCCACAGAAGTTGACACTATATTCACCAACCGACGGTGGCCGCTCGGTAGGTATGGTTCAATTGCGGTTTATTAGGTCTAGCTATGGCAATTTATTCGATCAAACCAGTATTGAGAGATGGTCTTGGATACGAGACGAACCACGATGGCTCAGGTGTAGATCATTGTCGCGCAAAGTCTAAAGTCTTGGTTTCGATTCCCGTGTCCAAGCTGTCATTCATCAATTAATTGGTGACCTGGTGGTCCAGGGGTAAGGTGTCGGACTTCTGTGATGGGGGTCTGGGTTTCAATCCTCGGTCTCGGCACAGATTTATCTGATTACCAAACCCTTCCTTCACTTCTGACAAGACGTGTATTAATCACATCTTTGTGAATGTGTGGAATGCCAGGCCTCCACCGTGGTTTGGATTCCACGTTAAACTGTAGGTCCTCCATTTCATCTCACAATCACCCAGCCATTACACATTAGCGTAAGTGTTTATAACCCGAACGGGTAGTAAGGCGCGGTACTAATACTAATAATAATAATAATAATAATAATAATAATCAATTAATTGAATTTGATTCGTCTCTCAGTTCTGATCCCGCGGACACATGAACTAATAACGAGAACAACACGTATAAATGAGACTCTTGGATTACATTAGGTAATACGTGTGCGAGTCATCTGTCTAACAGCACAGTTTAGAGAAAACACACCGGCATTCGTTTGAAAAGAAAAAGGACGAGAGAAACTATGTGTAAAATCATGATTTGATAAACCCGCACAAGTCCACCTGGGTGGAATTCAAACCAAATCAAGCCCAGAGTCAGGGTAGTTCTGGATAGTGAATCGTCTACAATCAGTCGTACCCAATTGTCTGCCGTAAAATCGTATTATTTATTATAAGTTTACAATAGCAGATGCAAGCTCAGTCGCAGATCTGAAACGTCGGAAGGAAATGGACATTGTTTACAACTAACGTTGCCTTGCGTTCAGCCAATCAAAAACAAATATAGGTGTAGGGCCTACTACTCTATTCAAATAAAACAAATAGTTATTTGGTCCATTCTGGGAAATACAAAATAACATATATTCCAATTACAAATAAATGGTAAGGTACACCACATAGCTTTTCTCGTTATTTTATCTAAATTAAACTTAGCTCGTTAGATAGGTAAATTAAATTTTAAACATCGTTATAATAACATAATGGGGGAATAAAAGAACATCGCATTTCACCAAAAAGTATACATGAAATAATAATACACACGGTTAGAGAAATATATTTCTTTTCTGTGCAATTTCAACTCCCCGTTCCCTACAGCTTTATTCAAAAACGTGTTCACCTATATCTCGGAAAATTTTGATTTTATAAAATATAATTTCAGATAAAGTTATTTAATCTGAAGAATCTTACCATTTTGCAATGATAAGCTATTTCGTATCTCAAATAGTTGCGGAGGTATAATCAAATTTGGAAATTTCTGCTAATGTAAAGTAGGCTACCCTCAAAGTCATTTTCGTGGTAATATGAGATTAGCCATTTTGGTTTTAATATTTAAAAAAAATGCCTAGATGCGAATTTTAATCAAAATAATACTACCAATTTTGAAATAAAAAATATTTTTTCTCTTTTCACCCTTGAGTAAACTACCCTTAATTTCAGGATTAGATAGATAGTTCCAAATATATGTGTGAAATAACCTTAATAATAGTTTCGGCTCTAACCCCAGTAACAGACAGAGAGAAAGCATTGCAAAAAAAAAAATCTTTTCCGTGTTCAGCGGGGTTATGAAATATTGACATCCATTAAAAATCTCTATAACACCTTTTTTTTACGGAAAAGTAAATATTAATAATGTATGGTAAATAGCCACGCTATTACATTTGTTAAGTACGGTTATAGCCGCATCTAAAAATTAAATTCTTTAAAATGAAAAATTACATCTGGACACTGTAATCGAACCCGGGACATTTGGATTAGTACGCCGATGCTTTTATCACTGGGTTATCCATGAGTCATCCCTGCCCAAGGTGATTCTTCACCCACATTTTAAGGCAAAGTCTGTGATGGACGTGCGAATTAATTTTATTTATTTGGGGTATTTAACGTGCACTTTCCGAACAGAATCATCATATAATCACACGAGAATTTCTACGAACGAGAGCGAAAGGGCCTACCAAGTTCACCAGTAAAGGTATTTGCACATACCTTTACATGCCGCAATCGGCATGAAACCGACGGCGGCTTTAATTCTCCTCCAAAGTAAGTTGTGCTACGGATCTATTTCACTCAAGAAAAATCCGTCTACCCCGGCTGGGTTCGAACCCATGCGGATTATTAATGTAAAGAAGAGTATTTCACTGTTCACTCACATCTGTCTGGTTATCTTGATGTTGGGATGGCCCTTATTCTGCAACTTGTGATGGTTCTTGAACCACTGGACCGAGGTCGGAGGCTGAGGAGAGTTGCACCGGAGTTTCAACCTCTCGTCCACCGTAAGATTCACTTCAGGGTTGTCCGACACCTCTGTAACACAAAACACTATGTCGGTAAGACCAGGGGAGTGCGGCCGAATCAGGCTGGCGGGAGAACGGGGGAGGGAAAAAAACACACAGATCAAAAAACGTGGAAAAACTACCCCAACGCTCCCGGACGAGATTAGAACCTAAACACTCCCAATTTCCGGCAATCAAGTATATCATCCATCTATCCACGTACCGTTTTAAGCCCTATACCAGCGGTTCTCAATCTGTGGTTCCCCAAAAATGTAGGCAAGATGCTATTTAATTTGTTTAATATAACGTTTGCCAATATATTCCTACTGCAAAATTCCCTGTTTTTCCAGATTTCTAGAAGGAATTCCCATCTTTCCGGGGAGCTTGGATTGAAGAAAAGAGTAATAAAATTTCATTTTGTATCAAACTAAATGTTAAGTCATATAACTTATGTTTAATAAAGGGGCGGATCCAGAGGCTTAACGCGGGTAGCGCGCTTCCCCCCCCC
>CABFVX010001291.1:0-56522 GCA_902151425.1 Timema shepardi | reverse complement strand
GTGTATATATATATATATATATATATATATATATATATATATATATGTGTGTGTGTGTGTGTTACGGGTAATGTGTAAAATCACTTGAGGTAACCAACCTAGCCTAGCCTCAACCCTAAAATCTTGGCATTATTCAAGTGCGGATAGATAATGTCGATATTAACAGGATAAACGTCGAAAAACCTTATTTAATAACCTCTCGTATAATATTATCATCCAAGTATTTTTGATAATTTCAACATTATCTGGATAATATCGACTTTATCCAAGTTCGAAAATTACCCGTAGCCTATATATTTACATATACATATACACATACACGGATCTTAGTTACACCCCTGCACTTTGAAGCTGTGTCCACATTAGAGCGCCCTTGGGTTCCCATTTAAACTAATAATAATAATAATAATAATAATAATAATAATAATAATAATACGTATTCTCGCTTGAAAGTCGGCACGTGACAGAGGAATTTCCAAACCACCAAATCTAACAATTAGAGACACCCAAAAAAAATTATTGATTAGAGTTGTCTGGTTTTATTGTGGGTATCATAAAAAGATGTTCAAGAGTATAAAATTAAAAAAAGAGTTCTGCATATCAAAGATTTAACGACCGGAGCGTATTTTATTCCTATAATTAGGCTACTAGTATTTATTATGCTACAGCATTCAATTTTGTTATTTGGCTATTTTTACAATTCTCAATTAGCCACGTTTAATAGTCTGTCAAAGAGTTCAAAAATATATTTCCTTTTATAAAGAACTAATTAATGTTTTATATAATAAATCCTAGATTGTTTATATCATATATTTAATTATTTTAAAAGGTACTTCAATATTATTTTTTTAAATGTGATAGCATAACTTTCTATAGGTTTAATATTAATTTACCAAACAATAGCCAAATATAATCTTGGTTTTAAATATACTTAAGCAAGGTGGATTAATCGTATTTTTATTAATGGCTATTATTACTATTTATAGTATGAATAGAATTAATATTAGGCCTAATATTTGAATGACACTGCTCACTATAAAAAAAACTTGGTAAATCTACTTTACACATGTTATGAAACATTTTGTAGTTAAAATCATTTTAAGCTCTAGTACAATTTTAATCTCCTACAGATTAAGAAAATATGCCCTTATTTTATTTTCGAAGTAAATTATATAACCCCACTATTGTAGTCACGTGCACAAAGGCGCCGTTTAGCGTGTAGTCTAATTTGTCGGCGACAGTTCAGTTGAGGTTCTGGCCTGGTCTGGTGTATCAAGGTGGTTTTCCATAATGTTTTCCCACTCTCTCTCCATGTAAATGCGTGTGTATTTCCTCTACACTCTACCTTCCCCATATATACTCCATTAGCGTTAAATGCGGATATATTGAATTGATAGCAAGACGCAAAGCACGGGGAAAACAAATTTTATAGGCTGACCTGGTGGTCTAGGTGTAAGGTGTCCAACTTCTGTGCTGGGGGTCCGAGGTTCAATCCTCGGTCCCGGCAAAGATTTATCTGATTGCCAAACTCTTCCTTCACCTCTGACAAGACGTGTATTCAAACATCATGTGAATGTGTGGAATGCCAGGCCTCCACCGTGGTTCGGATTCCACGTTAAACTGTAGGTCCTCCATTTTATCTCACAATCACCCTACCACAACACATTAGCGTAAGTGCGTACAACCCGAACGGGTAGTAGGACGCGGTGCTAATAATAATAATAATAATAATAAATTATATACATTGCATTTCTACAAACAAACTAATCTAATTTTCATTGGAGGAACATTTTACCACAGCTAGAAAAATTACTAGATAATTTTCACACATTCGTACATCAAGTCATATAATCTGTAGCTATCACATTTCATATACAATATAAATACGTATAAAATTAAATAAATAAATAATTATTATTACCGCGTCTTACTACCCGTTCGGGTTATACACACTTACGCTAATGTGTAATGGTAGGGTGATTGTGAGATGAAATGGAGGACCTACAGTTTAACGTGGAATCCGAACCACGGTGGAGGCCTGGCATTCCTCACATTCACAAGGTGTCTTGTCAGAGGTGAAGGAAGGGTTTGGTAATCAGATAAATCTTTGCCAGGACAAAGGATTGAACCCCGGCCGCCAGCATAGAAGTCTGACACCTTACCCCTAGCGCCAGGTCACCCACTACATAAATAAAACAGTAAAATGTTATCGATGTCGACAATAAAAAAGCAGGTTTGTATTTTATAAAAAAAAAAGCAAAATCCTACTCTTATTATCAATGGGGACTATTATTAGCACATGCTACATTGTTATAATGACCCAAGACGTCATTCTAGCAATAGACTGGACTGACCATGATGGGGAGTTCAGGTTGCGAATCCTGATCGGAGGTCCTGAGTATTTTTTTCCCATAATTATTTATTTATTTAGCACCGCGTCTTACTACCCGCTCAGATTATACGCTTAAGTACTAATTACGCTAATTGGTTAGGAATTGGGAAGGTTGAATTTAGAGAAAGTGAACTCGCATTTGCGTGGAGGGAGAGTGGAAAAGCCATTTAGGAAAAACCACCCCCAGTTTACCCGACCGAGATTCGAACCTCGATCTTTCCGCCCTCGGCAGTCAAGCTAGCACGAAATTAGTGCGTTAGCAAACTACGCCACCAAGGTGTTTTTTTCATAATTAGTTTTCCATTCTTCAACCACGCAAATGCAAACTTTCTTCATACCTAACATATTATCGTAATTAATATATATGAATATATATAACCATAAAAGGATAATAAGACGTGGTGCTTGGAAAAAATATGTATATGTAAGACTATATATAATTGGTCACAACGGAATACAGTCCTACTGACAATAAAATTTTGTAATTTCCTTAAATCAAAGCTTTACAAAAACTTCTAAATTTGTAGGCTTTTTTCAATATTTAATCTCATCAATGTATTCAGATACCTCAAAACCATAGGAAAAGACATAAAATATAGTTCTCCCCATATTGCAAAAATGAAATAATAGTTTCTCGATTTCCAAAAGAGTGGCATTACAAGGGTTTGGGAGGCTCAATTAAGTCTGATACTATTTTTTTTTAATCAATTCATCTCATCCATTAGGTCCAAAAACGCCACCCCCGGTCTAAAAAAAAATTGAAATTTTTTAAAATGAGCGCCATTTTGAGTTGTAAGGAACCTTTTGATGGGGGTCCCTTTCTAAAATAATTTACTTTTGTAAAACGTCAAAGCCTGCAAAACCACTTGCTTGTATCATCAATCGCAAGGTTCCGCCCTCCCCCCTCCCCTCGCCAAGGACACGGAATACTTTGTTTGGTATTTCTATTTTTATCTGTACATTCTTATGTTGAGTAAAAAAAGGGTAATTCAATATATGACTCCTTCACGCTAGTTTTAATTAATTGATTACGATACTTTTTATGATAATTCGTCCATCAAATTAAACACGTAAACAAGCGGAATTTTTGGACAGGAGTATTTAATATTTTCACTCCGGCGATATTGCAGACACATCCAAAGAGCATTACTAACAATCTTACACTAGATGTTAGGGCTGAGTTGGTTCACTTTGACAAAAAATAAACCCGTATTCACAAGGATAAAGAATGGTCGAACACTAGTGAAAATCAAAGGTGCAGTGGGTAAAGTAGCAAGAGAAAGGTAGGAGGTTACCATCACCCAAAATACAACCTGACAAGGATTCTGAACCCGACAACACCGAACCAGTGGAATGAAATTCGAAAGAGACCCACTTCTGTGACAGAACGGTCTACGGCGTCACTCTCATGTTGGAGTGGCCTGCTGAAGACTGGGAGATAGTGGTTTGAATCTCGGTCGGGGGTATTGAGGGTGGTTTTTCTAAATGGTTTCTCTTCCACGCAAATGTGGGTGGATTATATCTAAAATGCTTTCTTCCTCATCCCTACTTCATTAGATTAATTATCATGTATGCGTATAAGCTGAAAAGGTAGTAAGACTGTGATAGTAAAAAAAAATCTAAGAACCCCCCCCCCNCCCCCCCCGACCAGCGATGTGGGTCCATTCCCTTGCAGTCAATCTTCCTGGTCAATTGAGCCTACGGGCATCCCATACATTACGATTGTATTTATATTTTGCATTTTATTGACTCTCAACATAAGTGAAGCTGTAGTAGAATTCTGGTATGAAAGACACTATCTTGACTGTTGCAAAAAAGCGTAAAAAAAGCCTACTTATATAAGTTTATACGTCAAGTCTTGTGAACTGTCACTTTTGAGATGAACAATAAACATAAAATAACACAAGTAATAAACAAGCAATGAAATATGATTAAAGTTGCCAACAAACATAATTGTATTTTTCTTAAAGGCCCTTTATATGAAAATTGGTTTGTATATTAGCATTGTGTGAATATATTTGAAGGGTATAAATGACAAGCGTTTTAAGTGCCTTTTTTATGTTTTTTTGTTGGGTTATGTTCTATTTGCCATAATTTACGTTTGTTTCAGTATCGTTAGGATTTGGGAGTAGTTTTTAGCTAGTTGCTATAGTAGCGCTAGTTGTATACGCCACTACCTTTGCCAGCTGTTCCCGAGTCCCGTGTCATCACAGTGCACTTAAAGCATACGGTAGCCCATAAAGCACCTATAACTTAGGGTAAGTATATAATATGGCATTTAAAACGTTCTTAGTTATTATATTTTATTATTTAAATATGGTCATATCAGAAATTATTATTTAACTAAGCATTAGTTGTATATACAGTAGCCCCATGACTTCTTTGGTGCTGACTGACAGCTCACAGCTGACTTCTGACAGGCAACATTTAGGTATATACCTAAATTTTGACCGTCAGAAGTGACAGCTGCTAAACACATGTTTTTACAGATCATTTGGTCCGGCGTATTGGTCCGGCGTAGGTATACATAATTTGGTTTGGTAACGTTTCAAAGATGTCAGTCAGCACCAAAGAAGCCATGGGGCTACTGTAGTATGGTAAGTAATTGCTTTTTTTCCAGACAAAAAATATATACAAAAATTTAAATCCAGTAATTCTTTTTTTTTTTGTCAACTAGGTCGATTTTAATGTGAATTAATTATATAAACACTATACAAATTTTTATTAAGTAGGTTGCCTGAAAATGACAGAAAAAAATTACCAAAATATGTGTTTGATCTGGCTTTTATTAGAGTCATATTTTGACCAAATACAAAAATTAATATTTTAATATAATAATGTGAAATTTAGCATTGATTTTTTTTTCCTCGCCGCTTAAGGTTTAAATGATCTTTTTAAATTAATTTTAACCGAAAAAAGCAATTTATTTAATTACTTTTAATAACGTAATAAAACTTTTTATTTAACGAAGTCCAGTCATTTTATTTAACCAAAATAAGGGTTTGTACATGAATCTTGTCATCACTCACGACCGAGGTTGAGGCCAGAGAATACTCAAACCACTCTGCCCAGGCGGCGAGTGTCGAGAGGGCGTGCCGACTAGAGCGTTCGTCCTTTTAGTGAAGCCGGTGGTGTGAGAACGTTGGTCCATGTGGCAGATAAGAGATGTGTTGGATGACAGGACCTACTGACAACTTTTCCCACAGTAGCCTACCGCGGTGTACAGGGTGGCGAGTAAGTTGTGGTTGACTGCCTTCACTAGACCTATATAACATGTCCCACAGTAGCCTTGCCTTTATGTACAGGGTGACAAGTAAGTTGTGGTTGACTGCCTTCACTAGACCTATATAACATGTCCCACAGTAGCCTGCCTTTATTTACAGGGTGACAAGTTAGTTGTACAGGGCAGCTAGTAGCTCTCAAGGTAAAATTGGCAAAATGACAAGAAGAGAACCAAATGGGGCGGGGAATTTTTGAGGCACTTAAGGGAAATTTTATCCTCTGATTACCTGACATTTGTCATTTGGATAAAGTATATCGTGGAGGTACATTAGAAATATAGTCATGACCAAGGGGTACAATTTAAAAGATGTTTTAGAACCACTATTCTAGTCTAATAACTAAAAGTATTTATTCCATCACTCAATCTCCAATAAATTGTTTCATTGATGAATGTCTCCGTTTTTAAACGATTAAAGTGATTGAGCATTAGTTTAAATAGACCTAGTTTGATTCAGGATGGTGATGACAAAGCTATTTAATATTAGTAAAAGGGTTCACATTGCATTCCAATTATTTACATACATATCCAGACGCTAGAGATGTATAGTATGAAGTAAACTTTTAGTGCCCCAAATTAAAATAAGCTTTTGAGCATTTATAAAGAGAGGGTTGTATCAGAAAAAACATACAAATCACGGACAGTTGTGGTTGCGTGGACAAAGGTATCAGCCTTGTCCACAGAGAACTTGTCTGTGGCCTTGTCTTATCTAATAATCTGTGGACAAAGATGTCCGGAATTTGAATCCCGGTCTAGTGTAGTGTTATTTTTATAGAGATGGGCTGAAAACTATATTTCTAAAATACTAATCTTACACGCTTCGTTGGCCGCGTGGTCTAACGCGTTACTCTTGCAGTAGACTAGACTGCTGATGACAAGGGGATCGAGTTTCGAATCGCGGTTGGTTTTTCACTCTCCCTTCACGCAAATACAGGTACGTTTTCTTTGAATATAACCTTCCTAGGCCCTAAAATCATTACCTGGCGTAATTAGTACATAAGCGTATAACCTGAACGGGTAGTAGTAAGATGCGGTGCTAAAAAAATCTTAAATTTTCTTTCGAATCTCGAATCCAAATTTGAATCCACGCATCTTTAAAAATGGTACAATTATTTTAGGTTTAAGTGAAAAGTCTACAAATTGAATATCAGAAAAAGTTGTTTAAAGCTTTGTGTCATTAAAAATGCTATATTTTTTATCGTGCACATTATATCAGTGGTTCTTAACCTTTTATTAATCATTGCCCCCTAAATATCCTGAAATATTTTTGCAGCCCCCTAGTTTTTACTAACATATTAATCAAGATGTATTCTAAAATAGTGACTTTATTTACTGATTATAATTAAAAAACAGAAACTAACTGACCTAAATGTATTTAATGGGACCTTTACTGTTGAACAGTTTCCACAAATTTGTCTATTCCTGTTTATATTGCATTACTTAATGCTATTCGCATGCATGAGTCGATTCGAAGTCGATTTAGCTGCTTCGTTTTAATATTTACCATTGCGGAAAATCCCTTTTGCATAAATAAGTAGAAACAAGGTGCAGCAAACTTTAAATGGCGATGGTAAAGAGATGGGTATTATTTGTACTATCCATGATTTCTATTATCCGTGCTTCCCCTTCCCTCCATTACCCCCGAAAATCGAGAGTTTACTATACTTACATGCTTACGATCATCGAGTTATTTATTCCAAAACGTAAAATTTAAGATAATTGGCTTAAGTAATAAGCCAATAACATTTTAAATTGATTTTTCGAGGCCCTCCAAAAGACCATTCGCGGCCCCCTGGTTAAGAATCGCTGTATTATATCATAAACCACAAAGAACACACTATTTTTAGTAAATTTATATACGCAATTTAGTCCTTTTTTTTATGTGTGTGACTGTATTACTCTCGTAGCTACACAAGTATATTAAGATCCCTTTAACAAATTGCCTATAAGTGTTATATCAAGTCAAGGCCTTCATAACTATTGTATTAGAGATATATTTTTGATATTTTTACGAATCTCGAATCTCTCTTATTATCATTATACTCGAGGGATTTGAGGATTCGAACGTCCCAACTCCAGTTTGCTTCCTAAATAGTTTCCAGCTCTACTTCCAAGCAAATGAGGGAACGCCCCCTCTCAATTCTACCTTCTTCTTCCCCGGTGTAATATGCGGATAGTTTTGACGAATATTAAGACGCGGAACACGTACCTTTGTCGACATATTTTTTATTATTCCGTCACCGAATGCTTGGCATGCTAAAGACTAGACCCAGCCCAAAAGAGAAGGGGAACGAAATAACCAGACAATAGGACGTCTCGTCTTAAGAGATCAGTGTGCGCAATTTAAGTTCAATTGAGTGAACCATCGATGCAGACTGATCATCATAAAGTGGGTGGGGTGCAAATTCTTCATGGATGTGATGTCATCAGGTAAAATGAGGCTCTTATATGGGATAGCTCAGTCCAAACAAGGGCTGCCACCAAAATACTCACTCTCTAGCCTTTGACTTGAAAAATCCGTACAGATTAATTTTTTTTTAAACTCTTAAAAGTAAATAAATGTTTTCTCTGCCAGCCCTATAGTAGACTACATTTAATTTTGGAGCTAGGGAACTAGTTCCAAAAATCCTTCTGGCTAACCTTATAAAAACACTTGATAACAAGTTTTGGTCCGATCAGTAAAATAGTCTCGGCCCAGCCCGAGACACAAACATACAAACCACATCGCGAAAATATTTTTTTTTTTCGGGTTCAGGGGAGCATGAAAGGTCGACATCCATCAAAATCTCGAATTAGATTTTTTTTAACGATCAAAAAATACTTTCTCCCTCCAAGGGGTTGTGAGAAGTAGAATATCAAATTTAATATATTGTTAATAAAGCTCAAATTCCCCTTGTAAAGGTAATCCCCATTATTCAAAGGGGGGCGTATACCCCCTCTCCCCGATAACTACACAACTGATGTTAGTCAACTGAGGGGGAAGGGTGGAACAGGAGAATAAAGCCAAAATGTGGATTTGTGACTGAGATGAACACAACAATTGACACAGAAACTGGCAGTCCCCTGCCAGAATGGGAGGGCGACGGGCAGATATATACACACACATGCCAAACACATGTCACTCCTACATTTCCTGTGCTGCCTTCACCTCACCTTTCATTCCTTCGCTACGGAATCGCTTCTATACACTATCAAACACATCTCGAGTCTTTCAGAACAACTGTATCCACTAACTCAAATAGGTATATATTTTATTATTTGCATATTTTTTATTTATAGGCTGCTTTTTTCTCCACTCTGCATCCTACTACTCTTCCTGGTTATGCTTAATTAAATGAATTAATGGGGTAAGGATGAGGAAAGTATAATTTAGAAGAAATATACTAGCATTTGCGTGGAATGAGATTGGGGTACAACAAGCCAGGATTCGAACCTAGACCTTTCCATCACCAGCAAACCAGAGTAGATGAACTTGACATTATTAAATGTATCTACAGCTGAGGATGGTTTTTAACATAAAATAGTCTAAGGGCAAAGGTAATTTTTAAAAGAAAATACACCCGCACTCGCACCGAGAAAGAATGAAAAACTATCCTCATTGAGACCTTTCAAGCACCACGTCTTACTACCCGTCTGGGCTGTGCACATAAGTACTATTTATACTAATGTTCTAGGGATCATGAAGGCTGAATTTAGAGAAAGTGCACCCACATTTGCGTGGAAGGAGCGTGAAAAACATTTAGAACACTCGTATCCCCGTCATCGACAGTCTAGTGCCTCTAGTTTAGTGCGAGAGTGACGCCTTAGAAGCCACCGCTGTAGTCACGCGCTATAATTATAAGTTAGTAATTATACTTTGAGAGAATATACAAGAGGGATTGCAGCTGTCGAGTTTAATATATATCGCCAGACAAAACTACATTACCTGGCGAATGAATATATTAAATAATATCGGTGTCGTGGATGTCGACGTTCAAACCTAAGTCAAATGAAATGAAGGCGTTTTTCTTTCACCTGTGATGTATCACTGTAGTTTTCCCATCCTCGTTCCACGTTAATATGATTACACTTCCTCTAAATCTATGGTCCATGGTGGATTGCCACACGGTCCGCAGACAGGAACAAAGTGAAAAATACAGTTCAATAAGTTGACAGGCCAAGTTCGGTATTTCCCGATACAGTACTTTATACCACAATACTTAGTAGACTTAGTGTCGCAAAGGAAGTGTGCACAAGACATAAAGTTTAATAAAAAAATACTGATATTTATTGTTTAGGTAGTGAATTTATTAAGGTAGGCTGGTTAGGGTTGCGAATTAAGGATGTATTTATAGCAACAACAAAAATTCCGACAGAATAAATCAAATATTTCTCCAGTAGTAACATATATATTAATTTTCTACACATCGTTATCTCAACAGTTTTTAAAAATCTTACAAGAGTTTCCTATAATTTGATGATGAACTTTTTCTCTTCATTTAAAAAGTTAGTCATCAAATGATAATATGATAATGACATATATTCAACAACTGTTGTGTAGACGTTTCTACAGGAGTAATATTTTATTTATGTTGCAAAAAAAAATTTTGCAATGAAAACTGCAAAAAACACCGACCTTGACTCGCACTACACTTCCATCCCAACTTAAGGTGTGTGGTGGCCCTTGTATGCAACTAATGCATAACAAGTAGTCCACCAAAGTTTGAAAAAAGTGCTCTAAGCTAACCTTTTCATTCATACCTTCTACATTAAGATGTCCGCTATGTGCATCGTCTTTTACGACTCGTCTGGGCTATCCACAAATCCACACCAATACTGATGAGGTGTGGATAAGGAAGGTATAATTTAGATTAAATGAACCCATATTTGCATCTAGGGAGATCGGTAAAACGTTTAGAAAAGCCACCCAAGAAGGGCTATTTTGAAAACTTACACTACTAACCTAACTATACGACAAAGAATAACGTTGTAAAAAAAATGCACGACCATTTATCTGGAGAGAGAATGTCGAGGTAAACCACCTCCAGCACATTCGTCCAGGATTGAAACTCAGGACCGTGGGTCAGAGCCAGAAGTGTAAACCAGTATACCAGCTCTACCGATTGGATGTATAAACTTTAACAGTTGCTAAAAAGATGCCCACTAAATCGTTAATGACTATACCTTAGTATTATATATATAATGGTTGCTATACTCTGTTTCGCTTTGACTTTGGTTCATTTATTTCTTTCTTTTATCCTTTTACGTGTTCTTTGTTTATCTCGTTTTCCCTTGCTTCTCTTATTCTCTCTTTGTCCATCTCGCTCCCTCACAGCTAATACCCACAAGATGGAAGTTGGAACAGCACCAACAAACAACCTCACATCCATATTCCAGACCTTCTCTATTTATCTTGTCTTTTTCATGAACCCATCAACAGCAGAGGCCTGTTGTGACGCCTATATTTGTAATGGACTGCACCAACCCGCTCCCTCCCCTCCGCCAATCCATTCAACTGCGGAGCGGTGGGTTTCAACGAAACTGATTGCTTGACATTTTGTTTGTCCCTCGGGATTTTGGTATGGATATAACTCTCCTCGTCCCACTTTCCGTTCAGGTTGTACGCTTTTATAATAATTATGCTAATAGTGTTAGGGATTAGAAAGATTATATTTAGAAGAAGTGTTCCCGCATTTGCGAGGTGTGTGAGTAAAAAACAATTTTAGAAAAATCACCCCCAGTACACTCGACCTAGATTCAAACCTTGATATCCACGTCATTGTCAGTTTAGTCTACTGCGAGGGTAGCGAGTTAGACCACGCGACCACCTAGGCGGTTATATATGCATATATGAATATTCCTACTCTAGTAATAATAATAATAATAATAATATTTAGCACCGCGTCTTACTACCCGTTCGGGTTATACGCTTTAAGTACTAATTACGCTAATGGATTAGGAATTAGGAAGGTTGAATTAGAGGAAGTGAACCCGCATTTGCGTGGAGGGAGAGTGGAAAACCATTTAGGAAAAACCACCCTCAGTTCACCCGACCGAGACTCGAACCTCGATCTCCCCGTCCTCAGCAGTCGAGCTTAATACGACAAGCGCGTTAGCCAACTACGCCACCGAGGCGGGTTCCTACTCTAATAAAGTAGGGATGAGGAAGTATGTATTTTAGAAATAAGCTACCCGCATTTGCGTGGAAATCTATTTAGGAAAGACTACTCTGAGTAGATCCAACTGAGATCCTAACCTCGGTCTGCCCGTCATCAGCAGGCCAGTCTAACAAGAAAGTGACGCCTTAGACTATTCGGCCAATGTAGGGAGTTTAAATTTTGTTTTCAAGAATGATTAGTTATATATTTTACGTATCAGGCTAAAATAATCAATATAAAGAGGTTAGTTCAGTAAAAATAAAAATAAAATATATATTTGCATCTTAAGAGAAAGAGAACACGTATTAGAGTTAAAATTTCAAATTTGAATGAAAATGGATAAAATATGTAACTAACGATAGCGAATGGACATCTAGGAGTTGATTCTAATATATATACAACTCAAATTATGTCCCCCCTTTGGTGATGGGGGAGATCGGCCATTACTAAATCATGTTCACATACCCCTGGTTGAAAACCACTGCTCTAAGCTGCTCATAAAAAGAATTGTTACATAAGGTATTTTTACTTCTCCACACCGTCCAACAAAAGCACATGTGGGCCACCAAGGTGAAGTATTCAGAGCGCATGGGTAAACCGCATCATGTGTTACATACATACCTCGACTACAATCAAACACACTGTTCCGATTCCTGGAAACTCTTTCCTTCCTAGATGTTTAAACGTCTCACTCAGTATTGGCTGCACTAAATGTAGTTAACGGTTCACCTCTCCTCGAGTCGATGCCACAAAGTAGACTCTTGTGGTTCCGTCAACGACCGCCTCCGTGAATTGGGGCTTCGAGTCTTTATTTCTCATTACATGTGTGGGTGGTATAACAGAAGGGTTGCGGTTTTCAACCGTAAAATACATGATGTTTTGCTCTCGCTTTGCCTTTACAATTATTATTATTAGCACCGCGTCTTACTACCCGTTCGGGTTATACGCACTTACGCTAATGTGTAATGGTAGGGTGATTGTGAGATGAAATGGAGGACCTACAGTTTAACGTGGGATCCGAACCACGGTGGAGACCTGGCATTCCTCACAGTCACAAGTTGTGGTTAATACACGTCTTGTCAGAGGTGAAGGAAGGGTTTTGCAATCAGATAAATCTGTGCGGGGACCAAAGATTGAATCCCGGACGCCAGCACAGAAGTCTGACACCTTACCCCTAGACCGCCAGGTCACCACCCCTTTACAATTAATTGCTTACATATTTACACTAATAGGATAGAGGATGAGAAACATTTAATTCAGACATGTACCCACATTCACGTGGAAGGAGAGTAGGAAACCATTTGGAAAGGGGGAACCTAAATGCACTCATCCGGGTTTTGAAGCCCTACCACCCCATCAACGGAAGACTAGATGAGACGAGACTTCACTTTTTATTGTATGTGCTCCCAATGATGAGTATGTAAACGGAATTAAACCCAAATCAATTACTAATTTCAAAATATCGTAAGAACCATTTACTAATCAACAAGTAAAATTGGATGTTTAATATTAAATATGGTGCTCAAGATTAAATTAATTTTTAAGTCGTTTGATAATATGGAGCTTTTTAAACGAGCATTAATTTTAATACCTTTAAAAAATCAAATGTGGATTTTTTTAATTTAAAAAAAACTAAATGAGTACGGTCTTGGCGGTTATTATTATTCACGCTACTCAACAGACAACTCAAGATTTTCAGTCCATATTACTAAGATTCTTGTTGACTTAAATAAAAATAACAAATTAAAGAAAATAAGTCGTTTTTTCGCTTTACTTGCGTAGTTATAAGAGCGCGTAATTGTGTACATTTAAACTTATTTAGTGCACACAACGATAAAACATACTCGGTAACAAAAGTCTAAAGTGTCTAGACAAAACAAAGCCTCCTTGCGAAACTAAGTTAAATAAAGGGAAACGAGCCAACAGAATCGAGTAATTGTTCTAAAAGTTCACACCAACTTCGACTTTAGATTGATTTTGTTGTTATTGCTGTTGTTTCATTCGTTTTAAGACGAGGGCTATGTTAATTTGTCGTCTAGGAATGAGGAGGGCCTTCAGAGGAAATGTACTTGCATTAGGTTGGAGAGTGTATTTGGGTAAACCTCCGTGAAGAATGGTGCACCAACCCTGACTCACGCAGCCTAGTTTCGAGCCTCGACCTCCCAATTACCGTCAATACAGCATATTACGAGCCTGGCCCCTTACACCTCGTAAACACACGTGCGGTGATATTGTAAGATGCTTGTGAACAGCGACTATTTTGTAATTCCAGCAATTTGTGTTAATTATTCATTTTTTATTTATTTCACTTCCATGTGATAAAAAAAAGTACAAGAACAATACAAACGAAAATCTGCACCAGTGGTCGCATTTGCCTTAAAATGGATTTCTGTTGACGAGGAGGCGAGGTTTAAATCTTAGTTCGGTGAAATGGATTTCCCTCCCTTTAAATGGTTTCTTCACTATTATCCACGCAAATGTGCGTACATTTCTTATAGACCCCACTTCTGTCACCCCTACCCCTATGATGTAAATATCGGGACAACCCGAAGGCTTACTCATCAGTAAACTACCCTTAAATGAAGGGCAAGGGCAAAACAAAGTTGTATGGTATAGCCTTATAAAATCTATATATCAAGTTTGAACAAAATCCATCTAACAGTTTTGGGTCCGTGGTCAGGGACGCAAGAACATACATAAATGTAAAATATATTTTTTGGAGTTCATATCCAGATAAAACGTAAACATTCATCGTAATTTAAATATTTTTTTATTTAGCACCGCATCTTACTAAACGTTCGGGTTGTACGCTTTAAGTACTAATTACTCTAATGGATTAGGAATTGGAAAGGTTGAATTAGTGGAAGTGAACCCGCATTTGCGTGGGGAGGGGAGAGAGAGAGAGAGAGAGAGAGAGAGAGTGGAAAACCATTTAGGAAAAACCGCCCCCAGTTCACCCGACCGAGATTCGAACCTCAATCTCCCTGTCCTCAGCAGTCGAGCTCAACACGACAAGCGCGTTAGCCAACTACGCCACCGAGGCGGGTCATAATTTAAAGATACATTTTTTCACGATCACAATAATTTATCTTAAGTCAGGGTGCTAGTGAGAACGAGTTTAGTGCATAAATCTGGCAGTTTTCATAGCACAAACATATTTTGGCCAAAATATGCTTGTGCTATAAAAACTGCAAAAATACTGCCCTAAACTCACGGTCACTAGCACCCTGACTTAATATGAGGAAGTTAGGACATAAAAATGTATTGTTTCTATTGAAATCCGAGGATTTTCTATTTTTAAATTTAGTGAGACTCGTTTCGATGGTGGAATGGTCTAACCATAATACATCACTCTTGCAATACACTGGACTTCCGATACAGGAAGATTGAGGTTCGAATCCCAACCGGGTGTAATGACGATATTTTATTCCAAATGATTTTCCACTCTCCCTCCACGTAAAACCGGGTACAACCTTCCCCGACCCCAAAACAATAGTGTAATATTTATTACATATGCTTACAACCCAGACGGGTAGTAAGACGAGGTGATAAAAGGGGGGGGGGGGCGGGGAAGATTTACGTCGATGCAAAAGCAGCAATGGCGGAGTCCGAGTTGTTAATATTGTCGGAAGGAAAAAAAAGGTGGGTCGGAGGGGTCTATTTCTGACCCGCCATGCTCAGTGTGCGAGGGAGACTGTAGGATAGAAAGGGGAAGGGGGATAGAGTGAATGCCCCGGTGGATCTGGCAAAGAAAGACCCCTCTACACTAGATCTGTTTATCCTCGCTCGGACCAGCCAGCATGGCTCCGTGGCAGACATCTTGCGCCCATCTCGCCAACGTACTAATAACGCTAATTTGAGCAAAGCAAGTCCACACAAATTGCTCCAACTTGCCTCGTCGTGGCACGCATGGTATGTATGTTAGAACAAGGGGGTAAGACTAAAAGGTTATTTATTGAAAACATCGGGTGAAAGTAATAAATGCCCACCGATTAGGAAATTATTATTATTTGCTAAGTAATACTATATTATCAATAAAAAGTGTTATAAAACTCTTCTAATAATAATTTCCTTAGGATTACTTTATAATTTACGTTTTCGTAACTTAATGAAAATACCAAATATATTAATAAAACCTATGGGTTTTTTTTCTTCGCAGTCGTGGCAACAAGATATATTAAGAGTACATGAAATAATATATTATAAAGTAATTTATTGTATTCACACTTGTATCTGGTTATAACTGGATACAGAAATAAATATTTCTCCTAACTTAGATAAAGAGCCATACATAATATTAGTTTAAGATAAAACTTTTTTTTTGTTTTGACGGTTTGTATGACCTTCCTAACCTATATAACCGATAGCACAGGTGGTTAGATGTGCGATAATGTGCTTGACCCTGAGTTCGAGCTACGTCGACAGAGGTACAGTTCTTACTAGGGTGGTTTCCTCCCCTCTCTGCAATGTTAGCACTGACGAGTCTACTGAATATCACACTTCCCTTGGATTAAAAGTTATTCATAACCAGAGCACTCAAATTATTGCACCTTGTGACTCGTGATTGTGGGGTTAGAATCTCCCATGGATTCTACAGTAAATTTTTCAAAAGGAATTACCTTTGCTGACAACTATAAATGTTACTATATATTTTATTCAAGTATTCATAAGTCAAGTCATGTGATCTGCAACTGTCCCTTTTTATAAATTACCAATACCTATAAAATGGCATCAGTAAAAATGTTATCATTGTTGTCCAATTTTTTATATTTTTTATTTTCTCTAAAAGACCCTTCCTCATGAAAATTGTACTGTGAGTTACCCGCCTCGGTGGCGTAGTTGGCTAACGCGCTTGTCGTGTTGAAGCTCGACTGCTGAGGACGGGTAGATCGAGGTTCGAATCTCGGTCGGGTGAACTGGGGGGTGGTTTTTCCTAAATGGTTTGCCACTCTCCCTCCACGCAAATGCGGGTTCACTTCCTCTAATTCAACCTTCCCAATTCCTAATCCATTAGAGTAATTAGTACTTAAAGCGTATAACCCGAACGGGTAGTAAGACGTGGTGCTAAATATTAAATATATACTGTGAATTCTCCAACCGAATGATCTACTTGTATTGTTTTTCTACCAAACCCTATTCTTATCTTAATTTTTTAAGCCCCTGAAAAAGGGTTGAGATACTGACCGCAAATCTCAGGTGCGTTGCATGCTACCTGTTTTCACGGCGAGACCGGTGACAGAAGTCCATGATCCGACCCATGGAGCTCGCTCGACATGTTTTAACGAAAGAGTTTTTACGAATCCGGAGCACGTACTACAAACTGAACGAAGTTGCCTACTTGATGATTCTCGAAGCAATTTTGCAAGGCGGGTTGAATATTAGCTTGACTCACATAACCACTTTAAGCACTCACTATCACGCATAGACCTCAAAAGCCATATGTATAACGGTCACGTTTGATCAAATATTTACCACAAAATAATAATAATGTAAGTAGTATTTATAAAAACAAATTTATCACCACGTCTCACTACCCATTTGAGCTATAAGCTTTTGTATTTTACTAATTACGCTAGTGCGCTAGAGATGATAATGTCTAAATTTACAGAAATTGACCCACTTCAGTAGCCGAATGGTCTAAAGCGTCACTCTTGTGTTGGACTGGCCTGCTGATGACGGGGACATGGGGGCTCGATTCCCAGTCAGGTCTACAGAGAGAGTTTTTTTCCTAAATGGTTTCCCACTCTCCTTCCACGCAAATATAGGTTTAATTACCTCTAAAATGATTTCTTCCTCAACCCTAACCCATTAGAGTAACCTATCATATCTGCGTGTAGCCTGACCTGGTAGTAAGAAGCGAGGATAAAAAAAAGATAAGTTGTATCCGCATTTACATGGAAAGAGGGTTAAAGACCATTTATGAAATAAAAATCACCCTCCGTAAACCCAACCGGGATTTGAACCCTGGCAAACTAGACCAGACAAGGTTTGACACCCATCCTAAATTAAGCTAGTTTATAAGTGGTGTAATGCTTTAATTTATGCGCTTAAAAATATACAGTAAATATCCCAGTAAAATAAAAGCTTTTATATTCATGCTGTAAAACTTGTTGATGTTAAATCATTTAAGGAAAAAAACTATTAAGAGTTTCCTTTGCTCTTTGATAAAGATGGTAGTAATAATGTTACGTTTGAATGTCTAGATGAAAACTAAAATCATATAACGATAAAGGTATGCCCGCATAAATAAGAGTGAAAATCATTTAAAGAGAGAGAGAAAGTGAAAGAATGTTCAGTCCCACTGCTAAATAATTTCTAAAATAAACAAAATTAAATACCCTGAATTTATTCGTACACTTGAGTCACAAAGGTAAGTTTACTAGACACGCCCCAAAGGGAGGGGATCATCAAAGGGCCGGGTATTAGCGGGGAAATGTTCAAAGGACCGAACAAACCAACACACCTCGTAAGTTTTCCCTCTGCGGACATTATTTCAACCATCCCCCATCCCCTCCCTTTAGCAACTACGATCCTGTGGGATGACACGCGATATGTTGTGATGACGTCACACTCTGGCTTGGGGCCCAGAGTTCTCGGGACCCACAAATAGCCGTGGACAAAGGTGAAAAAAAAGAGAAAGTCAGGGGAGCACGAGTCTTCTTGTGCACGGGGTGGTGGGACTGTAAGAGAGAATGAGAGAAATAAAGATAGGTGGGAAGAGAAAGAGAGTGTGTATGTATGTGTATGAGAATAGGGATAGAAAAGAAAACAGTGAGAACGTTTTGGAGATGAGTCCAAAATATAGGGTCAAAGGTTTACCGAAAATCCGTTAATGAATGAAAGGAGGATTTAGTGATGTTTTTAAGATGCCTATTTTCGTACCGTAAACAAACAAACAAAAATCTAGGAAAACCACGTGTAAGATTCACTGTCAGCTATTAGGCATAGTTAATTATTATAAAAGTATTATGTAATTAATTAAAGTAATATTTTATTATTTAACTGAGTCTTTATAGATATTAAACAAAGTTTTAAAACTGACCATACAAACATTTTATAAACCAAATGATAACACCACAACGTCACTTAATCACTAACTAAAACCTAGAGAAAGTACAAACGCCATCAATTCGTCAATGTTTACCGATACAGTTTTTGCCCGTGCCGGTTATCGAACAGAGGATCTTTTAAAGTGGGGACTAAAGGAACGCGAGGAAAGGCTAGTGTTTGAGCAATCTTTGTAGCAAAACCTTTTTTGCACATAATCAATGAAATATTGTTTCAATAGAAACAGAGATTTATTTCCTTCACATGGTGACCTCAATAGTTCTTGAATATCTCTCATGAGCATAGCGCCATTGGATGAGAAACTTTTTTTCCGGCCCTGTTGGCTCAAGGAAGGAGTTGTTGGCCTCTGGGGTAGTGACGTAGTAACTCTATGTGTGTTATAATAAAAGCAAACCAAGATATAGAGTTGAAATTTAGTTGACCAGCTGCGATGTAATATTTTGATTGCGCCTTGAATACATTTTGTTTTGATCTGTTTGACAGACTTTTGTTCTCACATGCGTAGTAGTTACTTCTTTAATCCCATCTTTCTTTCTTAATAATGGTAATATCGCAGCCTACTTCGGATATAACCACACACTGCAATATCTATTATAGAAGTAGGTGACCTGGTGGTCTAGAGGTAAGGTGTCGGACTTCTGTGCTGGGGGTCCGGGGTTCAATACTCGGTCCCGGCACAGATTTATCTGATTGCCAAACCCTTCCTTCACCTCTGACAAGACATCTTTTGAATGTGGGAAATGCCAGGCCTCCACCGTGGTTCGGATTCCACGTTAAACTGTAGGTCCTCCATTTCATCTCACAATCACCCTACCATTACACATTAGCGTAAGTGCGTATAACCCGAACGGGTAGTAAGACGCGGTAATAATAATAATAATATTAAAGAAGCATCTTTGAAACCTTAAAACCACGTAAAAAAACCTCTAGTTTATTAGAATTTTGTGTGAGAAGCTGTTTAAAAAACAATTGTTTCATTTGTTCAAAGAAAACTGTGTTTATGTTTCCTAACCAGTTATCTTAATCTCAGAAGTGTGACAGTTCGCATTAAGCATCCTTGAAAACCAATTATATATACTTTTTCATGCAAGTTAAGAAAATGATATATTATAGTTTAAAATTTAATGTATCGATTACCATAGGAAAGTGATTCTTTCCACCTTAATTTTGGAATTAGCCATTATTTAAAATAAATAAACATTTCTTAAATGAATCGGTTGTTTTTTTGCAACGCGTCTCAGCACTCCGGTGAGTGAACCCCTTAAGGACACTCTGATTTAGGTAAAAAATATTTTACATTTGATTTGATTAAAGTTAATTTAAAACCTATTTTAAAAACTGACGACACACATCGGTGCAATATAGTACTGTTTATAAAGTGACGTTAGAATATAAAATCTGATTCATTGAAATAAGCATTTAGTAAGGATAAGCATTTAGTAGGGATACTCTTTACAGATATTTGTGTTTTCGTTGTAATTAAAACATGTACTATAAGATAATATGTTATTATTTTTCAAATATAGTTATTATAGGGTGTTAGGTCATTACTATCGCGTGATATGATTTGCCAGAAGAAGAAGTAGAAGATGAAGAGAATCTTAATACAAAGAGAGACAGATAACGTTCCAAACAAAAATGAAAAGACACAAATAACGTCACTTAAAGGCCCTTCTGCTACCACCCAGAAAGACGACGCATTAAATCCTCGGAAGGGCATTGTGTACAGATGTGTCAAGCTGGCCCCAGTTTGTACCCCACTGGTCCGGTATGAAATACAATCTAACAAAAGCCCCTTTTGCTACAACCCAGAAATATTCCTTATCATGCCTCGTAAGGGCTATATCTGACGTGTCCAATTGGACCCAGTTTGTACCCCCCTTGTCCGGTATAAAATACAATCTAACAAAAGCCCCTTCAGCTACCACCCAGAAAGACCACGTATTAAAGCCTCGTAAGGGTATTGTGTACTGATGTGTCAAGTGGACCCCAGTTTGTACCCCCCTGGTCCGGTATGAAATACAATCTAACAAAAGCCCCTTTTGCTACAACCCAGAAATATTCCTTATCATGCCTCGTAAGGGCTCTATCTGACGTGTCCAATTGGACCCAGTTTGTACCCCCCTTGTCCGGTATAAAAGACAATCTAACAAAAGCCCCTTTTGCTACAACCCAGAAATATTCCTTATCATGCCTCGTAAGGGCTCTATATGACGTGTCCAGTTGGACCCAGTTTGTACCCCCCTGGTCCGGTATGAAAGACAATCTAACAAAAGCCCCTTCAGCTACCACCCAGAAAGACCACGTATTAAAGCCTCGTAAGGGTATTGTGTACTGATGTGTCAAGTGGACCCCAGTTTGTACCCCACTGGTCCGGTATAAAAGACAATCTAACAAAAGCCCCTTCAGCTACCACCTAGAAAGACCACGTATTAAAGCCTCGTAAGGGTATTGTGTATTGATGTGTCAAGTGGGCCCCAGTTTGTACCCCCCTGGTCCGGTATAAAAGACAATCTAACAAAAGCCCCTTCAGCTACCACCCAGAAAGACCACGTATTAAAGCCTCGTAAGGGTATTGTGTACTGACGTGTCAAGTTGGCCCCAGTTTGTACCCCCCTGGTCCGGTATAAAAGACAAACTAACAAAAGCCCCTTCCACTCCCACCCAAGAATACCCCGTATTAAAACCTCGTTACGGCGATGCATCCAGACCGACCACGTACAGCTTGAGGTAGCGTGATAAAGTTCCATCCATCATGACGGGTGTGAAAAGGAAATATGGAGGGTCCATACAGCTTCAATTAGTCTGACCTCCCTAACCAACCCTTGCCTGCCACCCTCACAGATTCGTCTTGGAAGAGGGAGTTTTTACGTTATACATAGAGGTTATTGCGTTATCCTATTATACGGCACGATTTGAGAGCATTCATTTGATGTCAACCCGTTTTAAATTGAAAAATAATGACATTTTTATTGGTCTTTTGACTCGTCTCTCCTCATAAGGAGTAGGTCTCAAGTTAATATCGGTTAAGACGTCTAACGGGTAAAGCCTAGGTAATAAAAGTTCATATTATTGTTATAAGACAAGACGTGTATTAATCACAACTTGTGAATGTGGGGAATGCCAGGCCTCCACCGTGGTTCTGATTCCACGTTAAACTGTAGGTCCCCCATTTCATCTCACAATCACCCTACCATTACACATTAGCGTAAGTGCGTATAACCCGAACGGTTAGTAAGACGCGGTGCTAATAATAACAGTAATAATATTGTTATAAGAAGGTCCCATACATCCAGATATATTTGATTCGCCGGATAAGGTAGAAACGGATAAAAGAACGGAAATGGATGAATCGCGTCGCTATCCCGTGATTATTTTATTTATCATTGATTTGTATACACACCGGGTATTCACCCTTATTTTATTATTACCAGATTCCATGTGTTTGTTTAGGTTTTCCAGAAGGAATTACCGTTTTCCCGAGCAGCTTAGATTGAACAAAAGTGTAATAAAAAAAATTGTTTACGGACTTGTGTGAAGTCAAGTAACTTATGTTTAAAACAGAATTATTTAATATTGATGAGGAAATACATCTTTTATCACTTCACAACACTTGTTTAAGGGGTAGTAATGCATATTTGAATAAGCGTGCTTAGTTCTTCAGTTCACTCTTAAATTCATTCATGGGCGAACTATTTTAAACTTTCAGTTAAATGTCAAATATTAACAAATATTCCAGTTTTGTTATTAGATTTTGCAAACTTCCCTGTGTTTTACAGACAAATATCTATTTGTATTGGCCGGTTCTCCGAGTTTTCCAGACGTGTCAAACCTGGAGGGGTTGTAGACTTGTAAAATAAAAACAAATTGGTTTTTATTTTATTTTTTGCCACGGTCATTGAAGAGTTAACCAACCACCCGTGTGACGTTTCGAAAGCATCTTGTTGTGAGATGACGCGGCAGAAAACATCATGAAAAGTTTGATATTATCAGTGACAAATCCAGAAGAGGAAGGGGGGGGGGGGACGAGTGCCCCTCCCCTTCATAGAAAATAGTCAAAACTATTGAAACCTATACCTCACTGTTGTAAAGAATGACTAACTAACATTTCTATCGCCCAATCTCCTACATGACCCAATAAATAACTCTTTCAACATACTTCTAATGTATTTAAAACTAAAACCTTCCAGTAATTAGATTACTAAGTTTAGTATGATAACAAATTATTTGTATTAAAATATATGCTTTTTATATTGATACTAAAACATTTTAGGCCCATGCATATATTTATTACGTGTACTATAACAGTGATTTTATGTTTTTTTGGGTGGATAAAATTACAAATTTGTTTATCAAAATGATTGTTTTTTCTTACGAGTAATCTTTTTATTACTATAATTATTAATTAACATTGTTTTTATAAGCTAGCAATATATTATTATTAATAAAATTATTATAAATTAAAATATCGATTAGTTAAAATAATTAAATTTATACTCGGAGCTTTATAAAAAACCAATCGCACCCTCCCACCCTCACCCCCGAAACAGGGGGCTTGGATATTATTCATGTTACTCTACTAGAACTGAAATATACTTTCACAACGTGAGATAGACCACACTATACTTCGTATGTCTCTAAATTAAATAGTTACTTTTTTGGGGATATGAAGATAGTGAATGTATGAATGTGATCTTTAGTCATGAGAGAAATTGAAGAATTTAACAATGAATATGCTTTGGGCAATATTAAATATATTTTTCTTGTTCTAGATAAATTATGAAATATAAAGTATTTTGATGATAATATTGATTTGACTTTTACTTTCACTCGACCTCTCGAAGAGAGAAGTTTTATAATCGTAAAAAAAAAAAATCAACTCAAGATTTCGATAAATGTCGACGGTTCATGGCACCCTGAAAAATAAACGGTTGTTTTCGCAATGCCGTCTGTCTGTACCTCGGGCTAGAGCCTAAACCATTCACCGATCGGGTTAAAACTTTGTATTTGGTGTTTTCATAAGGTTCCTCTTGGAGTTTGTTGGACTCAGATATATCTAACCCTAAAAGTAAGGATGGTTTACTGAAGGGTTAAAAGAGGGGGGGGGGGAATATTTTATCAAAATCCGCTCTAACGATTTTGATAAAATTTTGTATCCAGACATTGTTTGACATAACTAACAAAATGACGACTCTTGTTTTCCTATGAAAATGACTTAAGGGCACTTTAGGTGAGCAAAAATTTCTAATGTTATTATTATCTTCTCAACTTTTTGAGGTACGAAATAACTTATCATAGTAAAGTTCTAGTTCTACTAAAGTTAAAATCTTTTGTTTGGAATATTTTTTTATAAAACAGATAGTTAAAACCTATAAGAAAATAGATTGTTTTTTTATGGAGAGTTTTGGAAACAAAACTTGATCGTTATTCTAGTTGGTGGACAAGAATATTCATATTATCTCAATATTTCTATAACATTGTGTATTATTTTATTTCATTTGTGCTCTTTCGTGGAGTGTTTCTGTAACAATGTGTGGTATTTTGTTTCATAAATAATACGAGTTTTTTGTAAATGTCTCTATTTTAAGATAAAATAGAGAGAGAAAGTTTGTACAATGCACCGTATAATTTATTTTGGTCAAGTCTTATTACCCATCCGTGCATACTCACATTTAACCACATTAATGGGTTAGGGAAAAGAAAAGGAGAATTTTAAGTATACGTACCCGCATTTGCATGAATAGTGATTAAACCTTTCAATTCGTTGGGTCGATATTTGAGCCTTATCACCGACAAACCAGTCTAGAAGAGATTGGCCTTTAGTCCACGTGCCCAACGATACAGGTTGAAATTAATAAAAATACATATATTTATGCAAAGCCCCTCTTTTTTTTTCAAGCATTGAACACCTTTTTATTCGACTAAGCCAAAATAATGTAATCTACCTTTTAGTTTTCATTAGTCATTTATTTTTTCAAATTTAAAAAAACTGAAACAAACACTCGACATTATATTGCTAGTTAGTAGCCATATTTTAACAACAACAAAACTAGACTAAACACTCGACTAGTGCAGCTTATACAGAATCTTACTCCATTCCTTTCCTCTCTTCATGGGCTCCCCTTCCATTTAGAACACCTTAGTACTCCCTACCCTTAATCCGATTTAATTTTAATATCGCAGCGGGCAGCAAACCTTCTCGCGTGATCAAGTGTAGTAACTAAAATACCCTAAAGGACGAACGTAACACCTGAGAAGCCACTAAATTACTCGGATTACTTTACTGTTATTGGTTTTTTTCCCCGTAGTTCTTAATAAATAATATACTTTGAAATTTCTTTTTTGAATGTAGAGATAAGACGGAAATAGTTCAAGAAAAAATGTCAGCTGAAGAAAACAAATTATGATCATATATAACAGCATTTACTTTTTCACCCAAAAAAATAAAGTACCCACTTAAAGTCAGGATTTTTTTTTTTTGCCACAGTTATATTATTTCAAGTTATCCACAACTACTACTAACTATTTTAAGGGGGCTGCCTAGGTAGCCGAGATATTGCCAATCAGATGTTGCGCTTAGGTTAAATATTGATCAAATCTTTAACAGTACACGAGTTTGGTGTTTCTAGATTGAACACAAAATTATTTTCCATGACCTTATACACATATTGATAGATATATATATATATATATATATATATGTGTGTGTGTGTGTGTTAAAGATTAGATCAATATATATATATATATATATATATACACACTTGTAAACATAGTTAAAAAGGTAGAGTTGTCCACTCTGAAAAGTCCCAATATCAACATATTTCTGTGGACCACTAAGACTAAAATGCCCGGCAAATGTAAGGTAACTGGTATACGAGCGTAGAATGGATCTTTGTGACTCGAATGATACAATTTAATAGGAGGGTCACAACAAAAATAGTGTTGACATTAGTATTTCCCCCCTCACCTGTTTGTTCTCCTATTGCCAGACATACCTATCTTGTAGTGTTATGAACACACTTGGTTTCTGGAGTTTTTAAATTTCTACTATACTATTATAACGCCCTTAAGGTGAAATAAATAAAATATTTTTTCCAGTAGAAATATATAGTTTAAATTTTCTTCACATGGTGATATCAACAGTTCTTAAATATCCATCAAGGGTGTCTTGTAATTTAATGACAATTTTTTCTCTGCATTTAAAAAATTTCAGACCAATGCTAATATATGCACATGGCAGATATTCAAAAGGTGTTGATATCGCGCTTCTAGAATTGTTCTGTGAAGTAGTGGGTCTGGAACGGGGTCAAGTCAGCCTCGTGATAACAAATGAGGGGCTACTAAAATTTAGAAGTAGCAGATCCGGTTTAGTTAGTACGTGCTGGCCACGTGCATACCTATATCCGAAAATGATGGTGTTATCATAGCTAATGGCGGCGGCGAATCTCTCTTGCGGACTCACGCCATGGAGTTATTTTTATGATGAAAAAAAGAGTCGGAGTGCCTATCACCCATCCATATCTCGTGAGTGTGTGTGCTCTTCTGATGTTGACACATCGCACATGGGGTTAGTCGTATCTCAATAAAGGATCCGCCGATAAGAAATCAGCCCGATACAATTTCTCCTCTGAAAAAAACTTTGCCAAGGCTTCGCTTTTACTTAAAAACAGGCGTAGCCCAGTAGATGGGGTAGATCTTTTGAAGTTTAGTTCTTTTTAAGAGTCGTTTGGATGCCGGGATAATAAACCCACCAACCAAACAAAACATTGTTCCCCTGTCGATCTGTCCTGTTAAGAGAAAGTGTGAAAGTAAGGCTGACAATAGTTGTATAGGCCTACATTTTAGAGAAGTCACACTACACCCAAGATCACCTATGAGGCAGGCAGCAGGTCCTGTGGAGAAAACTTTTATCTTCATTCTCTCTTTCTCTTTCTCTCTCACTGTTGCCAAATCTCCTCGCTCTCAATTATGTTGGAAGGTAGTGTGCTGGGGTAAGATGAAACTACTGACAATCTCGAAGATAACGGATCAATTTGTCTTAAAACTATCAAAATTGACCAAGAGCGTGCATCACATGCCCACCAACCCTGTGATACAGTCGGCAAAAAATCGTAAGTTTACACTAACACTATTGCACGTGGATCATCTCTGATTAAACATTAATGGATATAAAGAGTTAATAGAAGTTGCTAATATAGAACAATGTTGAGATATATATTTGGTCTTAAAAAAAACTTAATTTAAAAGGCCGTTTTTGACTATTTTAGAATAGCTTCACAGCTAAACATTGTGCACAAATCTTCATTCTGTCTTAATAGGGACATGCTCTAGTTGTTAACAAGAAACTTTGTCGCTTTGTCCCGATCGTCACCGCGGGAAATTTCGGGTAATCATTCAAATACGAATGCACTGCACACATTTATGGCATATCTTGGTCTTTTATTTTCGAGCCGGGAAATGAGTTGGGCCTGCTATGATGAACGCTCTTAAAAGTGATAGCTGCAGAACACATGACTTGGCGTATGAATAAATTAAGGTAAAGCTATTAGCTTTCTTTACTATAATATTTATTTTACTTTGGCAAATCTACTCTAGTGTAGACCTATATCAAGTAAACACACTGAAACACTACGGATTTTTTCCAGATATAATATTGCTGTGATAATATTTCGGTTGTCTATAGCTCCGTGGTCGAGCATTAATTAAACCGGTATATTTATAAATGAAAGAAAGAGAACTATTGATGGCTGTTGTTGTTTCACACGGTTTACTCAAATAATATCTGTTAATTACTGATACATACTCCAATTAAATGCATACTTGTGATATTAACGTACATTATTGTACTCTGTGTTAGACTGTGACTACGAGAGCCAGTGCTAGTGCATTTGTGAGTCCCTGACTGCGTTGCTTGTGCCTTAAACATACGCACAAGCGGCTTATATATGACATACCCCTTGCCTCTTGGTCTCTTCGTCAACAATGTAAAAACTATTTAATAGAGTCTCCTGGTGACAGGTGTTGTGAAGGCTAGCTTCTTATTGGTATAGGGAATTGGCGTATTTTGCCAAATACTGCGGAGTTGTTCTTTTAACAGGGAAAATTGTATAAAAAATATATTTTAATGGTGTGATCCTTCTCACATTATTTCTGAAAAGCGCGTGTTTCTTCATGGATGAATCATAAAAGGATACTATACATATGTTACTTTAAAGAAAAATTACCTTCATCCATGGCTTTTTACATATTTTAGAGTGATCCAAACCAATATCATTACAACACTAGCAATTACATTTTAAATTTTGCTTGTGCTATTCTCGTTCTTTGTCGCTGTAAGCTTCTTCATGTTCGCTAATCGTCACAAAGAGACATATGGACCTATTTTAGATTAGTTTTAATAGGGAATCACGTCGTGTTGCCCGTCTGGGCTCTACGCTTAGTAATATTAATGTAGGGTAGAGTATAAATGGAAGGTAGTTCGCAATCGCATAAAGGGACAGTGTGAAACAATTTAGGGAAAACCCCCTCAATATATCAGACCAAGATTCGAACCTCCATCTCACTGTAACCGGAAAACCAGACATGATAAGACCGACGCCTTTTTACCGACGGGGGCATCAAGTTTATATTAACTTACTCGACATAAAATTATAAGAAATACGGTCTAATGAAATTTTTCAGCACATTATTATTTTTGGGGCACACTCTAAAACACCTTTTTTGAATCTGTGTTTGGTGGTGGAGGTAGCTTATAGAAAGAGACATTGCCTGATCGCTGAGTGATCCTCGTCTAATTACCTGTTCCTCCCCAGACGAACGGAAAACCACCACACGCGTGACAGAAGAGGGTGTGTGTGTGGCAATTAAGATGTGATCAGCCCTTCATCTCTTATCTACACAAACAAGTGACAACCTACTGCCTTAACGATCTAACCGCTCGTTAAGAGATCATCTTAAGGGCCATCTATACCTGCGCGTCCCCATAGCACTAACAATCAAGGGGACGTTTTATTTTTTACACCCTGTCCTTTCAGAAAAAAAACCCAGAAATAGTTCCACAAAATCCTTGAGTTCATTCTATTTTAACCTTTTTATTGTTAAAATATATTTATGAAATACATGGTAGTAAATTACTGCGTAGCAAGAGTATTATTTTTAAAAGAAAGCAATTATTGTAGCTGTCATGTGTGTGAGAGTATGGGGGAAATAATGAGGGATGTTATTTTGAGTATTTTTTGGTGATTAAACTAAATTTTTAATTTCTTGAAAATATAATAGTTTCATATTTTATCTCCGAGTGAAACACACTTGTATTTTTTAAGTACGAATGGTAAAAGTGTTTAATGAAGAAAAGGCACTTAAAATACTACTACCTGTTCAGGTTTTATATATATATATATATATATATATATATATATATATATATATATATATATGTATATTACTCTAAAGAGATGGGGATAAAGAAGGAAGCATTTGAGTTAATCTACCCGCACGTGCGTGGCAGAAGAGTGGTAAACTATTTAAAGAAAAAAAACACTCTGAAAAGTTAACCGGGACTAGCACCCCGATTTCTGCGTCTTCAGCAAACCAGTCTTACACAAGAGTAAAGCCTTATAACATTCGACCACTGAAGCAGGTAGTGACCGTACCTAAATGTATTTGTTTTATACATACACAATTAACTTGACGAAATGTGAATAATCATCCAATCCAAACAAACAGTCGTATAGTTGGTAAGTTTTGAAATTCTTTGACTTTTCCAGGTAGACCAAATAGATGGGGGTTTTTTTGTTATAAAAATGCTTTGGAAAGTAGGGTTGAGAGGGGAGTATCTGGGGTTTGGAACGGAATGAACTGTTTTAGGAGCTACTTGTGATAAAGTTGGGGTGGAAGGGGAAGCGACCAAGGATCAGTGATTTTAAAGTTTTTATAGAAAAACTTTTTTTTTAAAAAATAAATAAAATATTGCTCCAGTCGAAGCAGAGAGTTTGATTTTCTTCCCATGGTGATATCAACAGTTGTTGAAAATCTGTTGTTGAAAATCTGTCATGATCATAGCGGTATTAGACGAAGAACCCTTTTAACTAATAGAAAATATTGTCTTTAGATTCCAGGACATCCTTGAGAGATATTCAACAAATTATGATATCACTATGTAAAGAAAATTAAACTTTTATTTTGTTTTATTTGGTAAAAAAAACCTGTTGCTATAAAATCTGGAAAACCCCTGCCCTTTGGTCAAACTCCCTACGCGCCCACCTTAAAATGATTTGGAAAGTTGGGGTGTGAGGGAAGTATTTAAAAGGTGTTGTTAAATTATCTGGAAAATTCAAGTGGCTTTTTGAAATGTCCCTGACTTTTCACTGTTGCACCAAATTTCCAAAATTTCCCAATCATCACTGGCTCGAATCCTAGATTGGGCCATCACTTAAATTGTAAGACCATTACCGTTCAAAGTAAACGGAGTGTACAATAGGTCCTAGTTTCCCTTCGTTGGAATCAAGGCTGCGCGCGCATCTCCACTCCATCATATCCCTCCAAGAGAAAGAAACACATTCCATATTAACATTCCAGGAACAACCTCCATTACCTGTAAGCGGCGTGACGCGACATAAGAATGGATTAATCTCTCTTCTACCCCGAGAAGAGCTTCCACATCTAACCTTGTTGTCATCACGAGATGAATTCAAGTTCTCGTCACACAACGACGACGAAGACCTGCCTTGCAAGACAAGTGGGCTTGAAGCTGAAGCACTTGATAGCAGGGAAGGGATGTCCACATACGGCTCAAAATGGACATTTTTAGAAATAAGGCCTTTATTCCGACACCATACCTCAGGGTGAAGGGATGTCCACATGCACCTCCTCAAAATGGACATTTTTAGAAATAAGGGCTTTAGTCCGACACCATACCTCAGGGTGAAGGGATGTCCACGTGCAGTTCCATGTGGACATTTTTAGAAATAAGGGCTTTAGTCCAACACTATACATGACGGCTCAAAATGGACATTTTTAGAAATAAGAGCTTTAGTCCGACACCATACCTCAGGGTGAAGGGATGTCCACGTGCAGTTCCATGTGGACATTTTTAGAAATAAGGGCTTTAGTCCAACACTATACACGACGGCTCAACATGAGGCATTTTTAGAAATAAGGGCTTTAGCCCGACATTATACCTCAGAGTGAAAGAGTGTTCAGATGTAGCTCAACAAGGACAGTATGAAGTAGTAGAAAGTACCGTGTGTAGTCGGATATTTTCGATATCAAGTGGTAGAAGGACTTGGATAACATGTAATCCCCAAGAAAAACGTGACTATAACATGTATTACTCACCATTTAAGTGACTACTCTCTTCTCCAGGTACCACCAGGAAAAAATAGTCCCTTTAATTTAAGGGTCTGTGTTACAATTCCCAAGGAGGGCCGAAAATATATTAGCGTGAAATCTAGTTTGTTTCCGTCCACTATTGATATTACCAACAATCTAGGGTTTGTTATTGTGTTATAGCTTGGTTAGAAAAAGTCGCCAATAGCTTATTTAGACATTGAATGAGTGGACTGTTGTTTTTGCCACTAGGTATGCACTGTACATGCCATCGACCACTCAATGGTGAGTTTTCGGATACATGTTGTTCCAATGAAACAAACATATTTCAGAAGTGGATCAAGTGAACTGAGATAATTTAAGGAGTGGGACTATTCAACTTACTTACGTGTCCTAGCTCTTAAAAATTATGCACTATTCAAAAGAGATACAGCAGAACCTCGTTAATCCGAACTGGAACCCAAGATGGTTAGCACATCCGACTAGTTTGATTCCAACAATCTACGACGAGAACTGAATTAATGTGTGTATTTTTTCACCCACTTTATAGGCTAAATCTGTCACAGTTAAAAATAATTATACTCCATTCGCGGTAGGAATTACTCTCTGAAAGGTCTTTTTTCCTATCAATATCCTACTATATAATAGATTTCTGGTAGGGAAAAATGCCTTTCAGAAAACAATTCCTACGCTGAACAAACTTTATATTATCTGTTAGGTTCCTATAGCAGGTATAAATTACTAGTAGTGAGTATTCCCAAAAGACATATGCGTGTATGGGCTAAAACATTCGTAGCCCAGTTTGCGGAAAGATTAGCCAGTACTAACGTACCATTTCCCAGAGAACACCCGAATGTACTAATCGTACATCCTTCCCGTGGAGGCTCTTTCCATGTCCCGATGAGATGAGGGGATGGTGTTAAGTGAATATGAGGGTAAGGAACCAGTGGAAAGTCATATACTTAACTTAAGCGTAGCTAACCAGACCCTGAAGACCATAGGTGTAGTTCCCCCTTTCTGGAAAAATATCCATGGTACTTCAAGGAATCGGCCCTGGGACCTCTAGGTTGGTCTAGGTGCGCTGACCACTACATCAAGAGTCCGGATAGAAATAATACAAAGGAAAACAATTAATTATTGTACCTAGTTGGTATTTGAATTGTAAACTCTTGGCTAAACGTGTTTTTTAAGGGTTATTATCGTCTTAATATATGGGTAGTGGATATGATCTGTAGCTTTGAAGAAGAGAAAACGCATTATCGTGGAAAGAAGATGGAAAAGCCACAAATAAAACCCAAGGTACCAAATAATCTCCAGTAAGCTTGATTGAATAGTGAAAACAACTCTCAGTGTGCTAGTCTGGATCTGTAAGGCAGACCAGATGTTGAAAACCACCCCCAGAACGCTTAGCTATATGTGTAAAACCACCCCTTAGTACATCTTTCAATATGTGGAAAACCACCCTCAGTACGACTATCAATATGTTGAAAACCACCCCCAGTACGCCTATCAATATGTGGAAAACCACCCTCAGTACGTTTAGCCATATGTGTAAAACCACCCCTCAGTACATCTTTCAATATGTGGAAAACCACCCCTCAGTACGACTATCAATATGTTGAAAACCACCCAAGTACACCTATCAATATGTGTAAAACCACTCTCAGTACCACCTTTCAATATGTGGATAACTATCCTCAGTACGCCTAGCCATATGTGGAAAACCACTCCCAGTACACCTATCAATATGTGGAAAACCACTCCCAGTACACCTATCAATATGTGGAAAACCACCCCCAGTACACCTATCAATATGTGGAAAACTACTCCCGGTACACCTAGCCATATGTGGAAAATCACTTCCGGTACACCTATCCATATGTGTAAAATCACTCCTAGTACACCTAGCCAAATGTGTAAAACCACTCCCAGTACACCTATCAATATGTGGAAAACCACTCCCAGTACACCAAGCCATATGTGGAAAACCACTCCCAGTACACCAAGCCATATGTGGAAAACCACTCCCGGTACACATAACTATATGTGGAAAACCACTCCCGGTACACATAACCATATGTGGAAAACCACCCTAGATACATATAACTGGATGTGATAAACCAGCCAATCCTCGTCCGGAAGTGTAAAACCACCCCAGGACATCTTGTTATGTGAACCCCGGTATCTCTGATCTAAGTCAGTGATATTTTTTAGCATCCCATCTTACTATCCGTTCGGTTACCAATGCCGCTATATGTCAGGGGTTGAACCGGATGGAGTGAGCACAGTAACTGAAAAGGAAAAGACTCATGTTCCTTGCATACGAGTGTACAGCCACCACTTATAAATCAAAAGTGAATGACTGACTCACTGTTGATTGTGATAGTGAAGTACACTTGGAAGGAAGTGACGTCTATTACCGACAATAATAACTCAATGGATGAAGCCAGTACAATGCCTGAAAATATCGTTTCAAGTGAGAAAGGGAAAACGTCAACTCACTCCACGAGTAGCGGGGGGTTGGGGGGGAGGAAGGAGGAAAAACTTGTAAACATAGGGGTCTGTGAGATGATAGAATATAATAATCGGAAATTTCGTTTGTCTATTATGTGAAAGTGTAAGGAACTCAAGAAAGGGTAAGTGTTTTTTGCAATTTTTGTAGTAAAACCATTATATGGCAAAAATAAATTTTAAAAAATTCTCCAGTATAAACATAAAGTTTAACTTTCTTCACGTGTTGACCTAAACCGTTTTTTTAAATATCTGTCAAGGATGTCCTGGTAATTAATTATAACTTTTTCTCTTCATTTAAAAAGTTTCTCATCTAAAGTCGCTATGATCATGACAGATATTTAAGAAGTGTTGATATCATCATGTGAAGAAAGTTAAAATCTATGTGTCTGCTGGAGCAATATTTTATTTATTTCGGCCAAAAAAAGTTTTCCTATATAAAGTGTAAAAACCCCAGTCTTTATTATTATTATTATTATTATTATTATTATTAGCGTCTTACTGCCCATTCGGGTTGTACGCACCTACGCTAATGTGTAATGGTAGGGTGATTGTGAGATGAAATGGCTTAACATGGAATCCGAACCACGATGGAGGTCTGGCATTCCACACATTCATAAGTTAACACCGATCTTAACTCGTGTTCACTACATTCACCCCTATATCATTGAGGGCTGTGCGAGATAACAAATACATCAATGGCGCACCCAGAAATTTCCTTTGGGAGGGGTATAAAATAATAGGTATCAATGCTATTATTTAAGTACTTTTACTTTCTGGTCACCTTACAGGTAGAGAAAGTATTGTGATCTTCAAAAAAGTCTAACTCGAGGGTTGACGACCTTCATAACCCCTCGAATCCGAAAAAGTGTTTTTTGCATTTTCGTCTGTCTTTCTATACCTCGGAGTAGAGCTTATACTGTTTTGCCGATTGGGCTAAAACTTTGTATCTAGGGTTTTCATAAGGTTGCCCCAAGGGTTTTTTGGGGTTGGATATATATATATACCTAAAATTAAGGATAGCTTCTGACGCGTAAAATACAATTTTTTACCATATATCTATAACTCTTTGAAATATGGAATTACTTATCATTGCAAATACGTAGGTCTGTTTAAAATAAAATAAAATTTATTTGAAACGTACTGTATATAGGAACGTGTTCGAAAAGTTAACATATATAAACTTTTCGAACACTTTTCGAACGTAAAAAACTCTAATCCAATATGTTGATGATAGATATCGACGTTACATGACCCCCTGAATCCTAAAAAGTTGTTTTTGCAATGCCGTATATCTGTGTGTCTGTTTAATCTTAAAATTAAGAGTAATTTAATAAAGAGCTAATAGAGAAAAGTCGATTTTCTCAAAATCGGGTCTAACGATTTTAATTCAAATTCGTATCTAGGCGTTGATTAAGACTATAAATAAAATTAATATTTTCATTTTCCCATCAAAATTACTTTTAGAGTACTTCACAGAAGCGGAAATTTCCGTATCTCCGCAATTATTTGAAATAATAAATAGCTTATCAATGAAAAACTGTAGTACTATTAAAAATTAAAAAAACTTTTATATGAAATCTATCTTTATAAAACCAATAGTTTCTGAGATATTTACAAATATATTAATACAATTTTGGGAGCTTTAGTTGCACATACTTAAGTTTTAACGCAATATTTTCTAATTCCATAGAGTAAGTAAATAAGTAAGTCTCTCATAAAGTTAATGTGTTTTTTTATTCCTTTAACCTCTTAGGGGAAATGTTTGTACAGCAATAATATATCTCTACCATTTTAGACTCAATAGTCAATATCTATATTTTTTTATTGGTCTAAATTTATAAATGAGGAATTTAATAGCAATGCGATAACCATAAGATGTTCCACCCCCAATAAGATGTCAAACATTTTACCCGAAAGTCAACATTTTAATATGAAGTGTTGACCCTTGTGGACCCAATATCAATCTTTTTTATTGGTCCAAATATACAAACAAGGACTTTAATTATTTAGAAATAAAATTATAAAATTTAAAACCGGGAGTCAAAAAATTGTTTTTACGTAAGTATAGTGCAATTTTTGCTTGGGTTTGCTAGTGTATATTATTTCGTTTCACATATATTACGAGTGGGTGAGAAAGTCCGTGCGGTGTTCCGAACCATTTAATTTTAAATTAGAAATGTTTGGGTCGCGTTCAATGTGTATAGCAGTATAACTTTTATTTATTGAGTCGATAACCTAGCCTTAAAATTTAGCCTATGCTATACATTTTTAGTACTGTCTGTTCAACGTAGGAATTGTTTTCTCAAAGGTCCTTTTCCCTTCAAGAAATCTATTATTTACTAGGATATTGGTAAGAAAAAAGACCTTTTGGAGAGTAATTCCTACCGTGAATGGAGTATACTTGCTATTATTTTTTAAGTTTTCATTAAAATTAATTTGAATTTGGAGAGGGAACTATGGGGGTGAGGTGAGGGCGATTTCTTACCAGTTTCCACCCCTGCTCAAGCTGAATGTACCCCTGCATTGTGGTCTGCTTTTAGCCGGAAGATAAAGTAACTAATATTTTGGAATCACACAATTGTATTAAGATAATTTTTTAATATAAAAATATGTTAGCCATGCATGTCAAGAACTGCAAATAACAAAATATAATATTAAAATAAAAAAATTACCAATTAAGATCAACAAACATGTACTTTTTATACGGTTTCTCTTTTTTAACACCCAAAGACACCCCTTTTTTTAAACTGCTCAAAATTGGATTTTGATTAATAATAATAATAATATTTAGCACCGCGTCTTACTACCCGTTCGGGTTATACGCTTTAAGTACTAATTACTCTGATGGATTAGGACTTGGGAAGGTTGAATTAGAGGAAGTGAACCCGCATATGCGTGGAGGGAGAGTGGAAAACCATTTCGGAAAAACCACCCCCAGTTCACCCGACCGAGATTCGAACCTCGATCTCCCCGTCCTCAGCAGTCGAGCTTCAACACGACAAGCGCGTTAGCCAACCACGCCACCGAGGCGGGTTTGGATTTAGAACTGAATATTTTTGGTAAAGCTGCACGTTAAATTATCCAGTGATTTTTAGCTAGTCAAAATTTAGGGCTGTGTGAAATTACAATATACAATATCGGGGTTTGCGTTGAGCTATTAACAATGGGTATGTGTAACGCTAAGAGACATAGAAATAAGTAGTAAATGTGTACAAAATTTGGTCGAAATCTGTTTTTCAAGCACCACGTCTTACAAACCGTTCGGGTTATACGCCTATGTACTAATTACACTTATGGTTTAGGGATTCTGAAGGTTTAGTTGATATGAAGTGCACCCGTATTTGTACATAAGCCGAGAGAAAAATCATTTTGGAAAAAATCATCCTCAGTGCACCCGACCGGGATCGAACACAGATCTCTCCGCGTTCGGCAGTCTAGTCTAACACGAGAGTAGCACGTTAGACCACGTGGCCACTGGATCGGGTCTAAATCTGTTAAGTTGATGATGTATACAATTTATCTAAATATTACGTCAAAAATAAAGGATTATAACTTCTTCTTTTTTTCCCCCATTTTGAGTATGGTGTGTAAAACTGTAGTGAAGATCCCAACGGGAAATATCAACCCCAAACGCTCCTCTTCGGGATTCAAACTCACAACCTTCCCGTTAACAACGCTGACCTAGCGCAGTGTAAGCCAGACGCCTTAGACCACGTGCCTATCGGCGGTAGTTTTTTTTTAAATCCTCTTTTTTATAGAAATCTAGTGAAAGCCGCGAACTAACGCCCGCGGAATGCCGAGGTGACGTCACTGTCGAATACCTACTAGACACGAGGGTAAACAAAACTCATCCGACACGTATGAAATGGTAACATTGCGAGTTGTGCCGTTCTTCCTTGGATCAACATGTAAAGAGATGCCTCAGCTGTTTCGCAAGACGGGAAAATAAAACGAGAAAAAAGCCGTCTGTACAGCTCTATGTATCGCAGTTGTGTGACAAGGATGATGAGATCTGTATGAACATGTGAGATGGAGAAAAAGAGACAAATGAATCGCGAGGTCCATAACTCAAGAGTGAGATGCAGTCAAGGTCACAACAGAGTGGAATTCACGGTCAAGGACGACCACTGCATAGTGGTTTTTTTTATGTTACTTGTTTTATATCACAACCAGTGCGAACTGACCTACTCCAAATCGTCATTTCTTTTTTCCTTCATTTCCTATTGTTTATTTCGTCACCAGCACTTGTTGACTTTATTATCTTAGATTACCTTGTGAAATAACGATACTACCAAACCCACTTAATGATCCTTACACTATGAAATGGAAGGCCGGTTACTAAACCTAACTAAAAACTACTCCTAATGAGCACGACCACTCATGAAAGAAAAAAAACAATCCTAGTGGTCCTGCCTGGCTGTGTGTAGAAAATCACCCGAATACATCTAATTGGATGTGGAAAATCACCCTGTGCACCTAGCAGATATGGAAAAACCACCCTCCAGTGCACTTGACCGGACGTGGAAAGTCACCCCCAGTACACCAAATTTTCTCAGCAGGGATGCTTTGTCGACGTATAAAGAATAACATGTTGGAATAAAGTTACTTTACCGATATTTTTTTAAAGTGTTGCCTGCCTAGAAGCTTTAAGAGAGGAGAGTTGAGGAGGGTTGCGGATCAAGACCCACCGTTTTGATATTTTTCCTTTCCAACTCTTAGGACCTGAGCACTCCCTTCTCCTACCCTAAAAACGCAACAATTATTAGTTCTCCCCTTATTTAATTCCTTTAAAATTCTCCCTCTTAGAGCTATTTAGCAATCAAATTCTCCTTTCTTTACAATAACGACTCGACAGTGATTTAGTTTATCCCACTAGACTACTTGCTTACCTCTTGACTATTTATATTCCTCTCTTCCACTTTCCCATACACACAACGCCTACGTTGTTTTACCACAGAAGAGCTTGCATAGACACCGTTCTACGGATTCTGTTTGCCTACAAGCTTTCGGGAAGATCATTTTCTAAAAACATTATTTTTAATAAAGACAAGGAAAAACGTTTAAGTTAAGGAAATTCCTCTATCCCATTCGAGTTTTGAAAAAAATGTATAAAATATAACGAATCATTTAGGAACACAAAATAATGTGTGACGTAATTTTTATAGCCAATTTTAATGATGTTCTTACGATTTTTTGTTTCACTGTTTTAGCTGGAAAAAAAAGCACAGTTAGTGAGAAAATAATAAAATGAGAATTCTTGACTAGTCACATTGTGACACACAGCGTTAAAATATAGTCTACATATGTACATTTATTTTAACTTTAAGATTCCAGGCCAAATGGCTTAAGGCACCACTTACGTAATAGACTGAATTTCCGGTGACGAGTGGATTGGGGTTCGAATCTTGGTTGGGTGTACTGAGGGTGGTGTTTCTTCTCTAAATGGTTTCAAACACGTCCTGCCCAACAATTTCCTCTGAATTCTTCATATCTCATCTACAACCCATTAGTGTAATTAAATGAGGATATCCCGGACGGGTTGTAAGACGCGGTAAAAAACAGACTCGGAAGCAGAAGCAACTAAGTGTCTCAGGGTCACATGTGTCGAGCAGCAAAAATAGCGCGGGGGTGAGTCAGGCAGTGGTGGAATGTCGCCGAGTGAGGGACGCTTTTAGCATCCGGCGGGCCGATAGAAAAACGGTTGAGTGGAGGTTTACAAGAGGATTCCATCCAATACGAGTTGATTCACACCAGAAAGATGGCTGCTCACAGCGCAATGGATATTGGGTCGGGAGCCAAGAGCGTCCACTCTTTACAGTAAACGGTTTTATTAATTCTGGAGCTTCAATAATGCCCCGACTGTCCGACGCTTTCATGTCATTCCGTCGTAGCGCACACCAGTAATTTCCTGAATGTCCAACGCTATTGATTCATTCCGGCGTAGCACACACCAGTAATTTCCTGAATGTCCAACGCTATTGATTCATTCCGGCGTAGCGCACACCAGTAATTTCCTGAATGTCCAACGCTATTGATTCATTCCGGCGTAGCGCACACCAGTAATTTCCTGAATGTCCAACGCTATTGATTCATTCCGGCGTAACGCACACCAGTAATTTCCTGAATGTCCAACGCTATTGATTCATTCCGGCGTAACGCACACCAGTAATTTCCTGAATGTCCAACGCTATTGATTCATTCCGGCGTAACGCACACCAGTAATTTCCTGAATGTCCAACGGTATTGATGCATTCCGGCGTAGCGCACAACAGTAATTTCCTGAATGTCCAACGCTATTGATTCATTCCGGCGTAACGCACACCAGTAATTTCCTGAATGTCCAACGGTATTGATTCATTCCGGCGTAGCGCACAACAGTAATTTCCTGAATGTCCAACGCTATTGATTCATTCCGGCGTAACGCACACCAGTAATTTCTTGAATGTCCAACGCTATTGATTCATTCAGGCGTAGCACACACCAGTAATTTCCCGAATGTCCAACGGTATTGATTCATTCCGGCGTAACGCACATCAGTAATTTCCTGAATGTCCAACGCTATTGATTCATTCAGGCGTAGCACACACCAGTAATTTCCTGAATGTCCAACGCTTTTGAAACATTCCGGCGTAACGCACACCAGTAATTTCCTGAATGTCCAACGCTATTGATTCATTCAGGCGTAGCACACACCAGTAATTTAGCGAATGTCCGGATCCTTAGCACGATCTTCACGCCTCCTTAAGACTCCGTAATTATGAGCCCTATGTTGATCTGATTGCACCACGCCTAGCGTACCAGCCAGCCTATCTGCACATTTACACTAATCAGATGAGGATGATAAAAGTTATATTTTATATAAAATGTAACCATGTTTACTTAGAAGAAGAGGATTTTTTTTAGGAATAATCCCTCCTAGTGTACCCAACCGGGATTTGAAACCCGATCAACCCATCACCGGCGATCTAGTATATTTTGAGAGTGGCGCCTTAGACCATGCAACCACCTATGTGGTTAGGTATTCCCTATTAACTCTCCCACGGTGGTAAGTCGTGGTCTGGGATGCGGATATTGAGCTCTCCCTACTGTTATACGAATGTAGGTCTGAACTCTGCCCTCGAAACCACCCCACCATACTCTCCCTACCCCATCATTTCCTAGGGTCAAGGGTTTGCATCTTCTAATCCACTCCGGTGGTCTTTTTTTCATCATTCCCATTGTCAACTGATAACTAAGAGGATGAATCTCATTAAGGCAATATACATATGTTGTCATTAAATGCAAAGCTTCATAATAGTTTCAAGTCAAGTGGATCTGTTTTTTTGTTTCTATTCTTGTTCAAGGTGTCGAAATTAATTTGGGGTGGAAAGAGACACGATAAAAGGGCAGTATTTTTCCAATTTTTAATAGCAAACATTTTTTTTTTCAAAGTCCAAAATAAATCGAATATTGCTCCTGTAGAAACAGTTTTTTCTAAACGTCATACTAACCTCAACATTTCTTGGATATTATTTTGTCATTAGAGTATTAGCATTTGATGAGAAATTTTTTAAATGAATATAAAATGTTCTCGTCCAATTATTCTAGGACACCCCTGACAGATATTCAAAAACTGGTGATACACCCATGCGAAGAAAATTAAACTCTTATGTTTTCATTGGAAATTTATTTGATTTATTTTGCCGAATAATATTATTTTCCATAAAAACTCCAAAAATACTGCTCTTATCTCGAAATCCCTACCATCACGCCATAAGGGAGGTTTAAATATGTTGGATATTTCTAGCTTATCCAGGATAAATATTCATTTTACTAAGTTCGTAATGAGACCAGCAACATGCACACATTTATCCTAGATTGTTTTTTGTGCCTGAAGTTTTAAAAACTTTGCACATTGCTTGCTTCTCCGTTTAAATTGTCTGTGGCGGTATGAAATGTCTGTAGATTAGAATAAAATAAGATAAATTATGTCTACCAAGAAACCGCATAAGATCTTTGAGTTGAATTGGGACAAAACTACAGTGAGAATTTTAGCTAGCTATAAAGTTATTTTAGAACATCATATTTAACTTTAAAAAACAAGTTTTATTTCAACGTTAAGTTTCATTTAGATATTTTGTTCCGATTTGATGTTATTTGTATGAGTTTGCCCGCAACCTCGTTCGCGCATAAGCCGGGTAAATTAACCCCCCCCTAACGACACGCATGAGATGAGGACTTTTTTTATACGTCGACTATGTCACACATTAACGACTACCTGTTATTAGGAAACCAAATAAATTGTTTACACTTTTTAAATAATTACATAAATATTTGCTCTCTTATGTGGAGGCAGCGTCGCAATGAACACCAAAAGAAATAGTTTAAAAATGCTAACTATCTAAGAAACAAAACTAAATAGTCCTATTTTTTATCTACCTTCCCCCCCCCTCCCACCTCAGGTTGAACATATCTATATAAACTCAAGAAATTAAATCTAAATATATCGTGTGTACAAATTTAATGCAGACGATATATTATCACGTTGTCAAAATCCTTGAATCAGCCAAAACTACCCGTATCTTGCCTGTTTTAACACATCTTGAATAACAAACGTTGACATATCCAGTATTAGAACCAAAGTCTCTAAAATCTGTTATTTTTTTACCATAGTACGATAAACATTGGAAGACACATACGACCGTCCATTTTATTTAAACAAAATCGTTAGCTCCATTTTATAAAAATCTGTCAACTACTTTTAATATTTGGGTTGAATCACGTTTTTGTCTAGAGATATGTATAGCATCTAAAATACAATTTTGAACTAAGCCCATTAAATCGATCATGGGGAGAGATATAGTTGTATTTAACTCATTTTTTTTGGTTCCGTCATGATAATATAGAGGTGGAAAATTAATTTTATTACAATACTTGATCTTTATACGAGAGGTAAAATTGAAAATGTGTTGGTGATCCTACTATAGATAGGTTTTCAACGAACACCCTTCTAATATTGAGTGCAAGCTAAACCATTTTCAAGGACTTTAGGGGAGGAAACTTGAATTTCTTCTCACTTTACAACTTTTTTTTTTTCAATTTCTAAAGGGTGTTTGTAAGGGTCTAGTTCGACATGGGAGGGGTTGGAGAACAGAAAGAAGCTATTCTTCCGAGGACTTGAAAGACACACCCAGAAACTCTTACAGGTTGGCAATGTGCACTTTTCTCAGCCAGCCACGATGTCTTGTTGTTGTAGGAGGATAAAAAATACTAACTAAATCTCGACAGGTTAAAATTGGGTGAGAGTGGAGGGATGGGGGAAGGGGGGGCAACAATACAGAACAGGCGGGGGGGATAAAAACTTATAATAAATCGTGCAGCTCCAACCAAAAAGTGTCCGTCGTGCCCAGAGAGGTAAAGATCGACTAAAGAATCAGAGGTGCATGTTTTCGTAATCAATTGTAGAGGCTCAAAGTAATATTCAGTAGAATTCTGGTAGGAATTAAACGTTTTGATAAAAAAAAATTATATCACCTTTATTTTTTTGGGACGCACCCTACTATCTGTTAAGGTTATACGCATGCTATGCACTAATTACGCTAATGTGCCAACCATGAGGAAAGTTGAAATAAAAAGAAGTGTACTCGCATTTGCGTGGAGGAAGAGTGTAAAACAATTTAGGAGAAAAAAAACTCAGTACAACCAACCGGGCTTAGAACTCCGATCTCTTTGTCAGCGGCCGTTAAGTTTATTGCGAGAGTGACGCCTTAGAACACGGGGCCACCGAAGCCCCGGTATTATTTTAATATATCATCAGTACCAAATTATAGGCATTTAAATTACTTTAGTCTTAAAATAAACATTGCTGGGGACATTCTCTTATATTTTCATTGATATTTAAAAATACCGGCAAATTCATTGAATTTTTAATCATTCATTAGTAAAATATCAATTAACTTAACATTGATATATAACTTATTGATTTTTTATAAAAGAAAAATTTATCAAGAGACAAGAAATAAGAAATGTCTTCCTAGTTAAAAAATAAATTCAACAGATACTGTAGGCTACATCCTTGATAAATATTAATAACTAACTTCCTTCAAAGATATTCTGGTACTAATCATGTTGGGGACAAAATGTAATATGCAAGTAGTACGAATGATGGAGATATATACGAGTGGCCAAGGTTCTCAATATATATGTAGTTCAAGAAGACAATAAGCACACCGCTATTGAATTCCTCTAAATAAAACCCTTTTAAAATCTAATACAAAATACTTCCCCCCTTCCGGCTGTTAGTATCTTTCATCTTAGATTTTTGAGGAGGACTTGCGAAAATGGTGCGTAGAGAAACCCAAAGTGGAATCTCATCAGTGTTCCCAGGAGAGCCGAGAGCGTGATGGAAATCCTCGAGGACAGTCTCCCCCTCCCCCCTTTACACTTCCGGTGGACGGGCAGCCCTGGGGGAGGTCAAGAGCCAACTTGTAACCAACCCCCTCCCAATCCTTACAACCACTACGAGGCCACTGCATCAGAAGCTAAGGAGCCAATGCACGCATTCGACACAACCGCTCTCGTTTTTCTCCGTTTCTTTCTCAGGGTTGATACAACTTTGTTCAAGTTATGCGAGCCCCTGAACTTTCAAGGTTGTTCAGAAAGAAATATATGCACGTGAAGGTAGATTATATTCAAAGCAATAAATAAAATGTTACGGTGCGCCGCAAAACTTTATTGATACTTTATCCAGATTATGGCTCATAAGATAATGTGAAACGAATAGATTTCTTTTATTTAACACCCGTTCAGGTTATACGCTAACGAATTAATTAATATACACTGTTACAGAACCATATTGTCTGTACTGTGCGTTTTAAACTCCTCCAATCACCAAAGATCTCTTTAAAATAATATATTTGACTATAGCAAGGGAAATTTTTATTTTATAAAATATTCCTTCAAATAAAGGTTGTTTCTATGAGCCCTACAACTTTGTACTGAACTATTATTTTGTATCTTAAAGGGTTGTGGAGAAGCGATAAAAATGGGGTATTTACACATTGATGTACCCTCAAATGAAATGAGAAAATGAGATGAACTATTTTGTAATGTTAAACAATGCCTGGATACGAATTTTAGTAAAAAAAAATATCTTAAGATACGATTTTGAGAAAATCGATGTTTTTCTTTGTTTGTTCTTCTGCCCATAATTTTAGGGTGTGATAGATAATTCCAAAAACAGCTCTGGAAAACCTTAAGTCGTGTACAGATGGGTGCAAAGGTGTTACGTAAAGATGGGTGCAAAGGTGTAACGTAAATATGGGTGTAAAGGTGTAACGTACAGATGGGTGTAACGTACAGATGGGTGTAACGTACAGATGGGTGTAACGTACAGATGGGTGTCAAAGGTGTAACGTACAGATGGGTGCAAAGGTGTAACGTACAGATGGGTGCAAAGGTGTAACGTACAGATGGGTGCAAAGGTGTAATGTACAGATGGGCGCAAAGGTGTAACGTACAGATGGGTGCAAAGGTGTAACGTACAGATGGGTGCAAAGGTGTAATATAACGCGAATGCTACTGCAAATCGTTGCTCAGTCGAACAAACAGTTACTAGTTGCCGGTGCTGGTTTTATTGCTATGTATTTAATGATGTCAAGTAAAATAAATTTGGACGTTGTCATTTGGTGTAAAACCCAACTACCGGTTCATTAAAAGAGAGGGCTCTGAATTAATTTTGGATTTTTAAATACCTTTTCCAATACCCTTGCTCTTTTTCTGTCCTGCCCTTTTCCCTTCAATACGACGCTAGCAAACTTATTTTATTTTTACAATCCTATGCATAAATCTCCATATAAGAACCAATTTTTATCCAGGTGTAATTATTCTAATTTTTTGTAGTAATCTACGTGGTTCAGGTTCCACAAATCATCTTTACTTTTGTATATATCGATCAATTCGAGCGATTTCTCTTCACTCCACATATTCGTAACTTTAAGAAGTCAGTCTACTGCGTAGATAAAGTAAATAAGTATATTTCTATAAATAAATTAAAACAGAAAGGATTTAAGTAAGTAAACAGACCAGCCACCATTCGCCCATTCGTACATTCACCACGAATCACGTCCAAACGTACATTACGAGCGCCTTTGTGTTCGCTCCAAAAACCGACAGAAAACGGATCAGAACGAACCTTAGCGCGAGCATTAGATTACACGCTCATTGCGCGTCCAAACAAACGAGTAACGTTACATTACGCGCTCGTTGTGCGTCCAAACAAACGAGTAGCGTTACATTACACGCTCGTTGGGCGTCCTAACAAACGAGTAACGTTACATTACACGCTCGTTGGGCGTCCTAACAAACGAGTAACGTTACATTACACGCTCGTTGGGTGCTAAATACAAAGTCTCAGCCTGATCGCTAGAATGGTTACGGCTCTAGTCTCAATAAGACAGATGACATTGAAAAGAATAAAACCTTTTCAGACTCAAGGTCGAAACGACGAAACTCAAGTTCGATTGTTTTGACGAGCACAATACTTTCTTTCTCTGATGGGTCGCAATAAAGGGAAAAGTTCTTTAATTTCCACCTTTTCTAATACATTCTTGAATATTAGTGATATTTGCAAAATTTTATGACTCTGAGGTAAAACTAATAGTTTACACTGAGCTATGTCTGCTCTATAGCTGCGCCGTTTATATTTTAAACATATTGTGGATTGATGGAGACAGGTTACATTTAGATCAGAAAGTAGTCGCTACATTTTGAGCCGGGGACAATTATTTTATAAAGTAAACACTCTACAGTTCGAGCCGATACGTTTAAATGAGAACGTAAGACATTCTACAGTTTGAGCCGGGAAATTTGTATGGTTAAACCGCGTACACACCAGCGTGCGGCGGAATGGCGAACCGAACAGCGAACTGTACGCCGAACTGCGTAGCGACAGGTGGTGGGAGTGTTCGGTTCACTGTTTTTCCATTAGTATCGTCCAAACCCAAGGAGAATAATATATATCAACAAGAATCGGCATATATCGCACATATTTGCATCCACCTCGCCTTAAAGAAGCAAAGTAAAAAATTACATCTGTGCAAAGATTTATTCTTTTATTAATATTATGATATATCAACTATTCAGATTTAATAAATATTTTAAAATTATAATTACTTTTTATTATATTTTATAAAATCAATAGTCACTTTTTTTTTAGAATAAGTGACTTCCCCACCTCCCACCCTACGGTTCCACCACTCGTGCATGAAGATATTTATGTCTCAAATTTACCTTTTTAAATTCTAGAAACAATACTTAATGAACCATAAATCAAAGAGAACGTGTTTTTTTTTCTCATCTCTAGGTTGAAGTCAAATCTATGTTCTTTAAAATGTTCGCTTACCCGCCCAAACTGTTGAAACACGTTCACGCACCTCTCTCTGATGGTTCGTCGAAATACCGACATTGGGTAGATCGGGGAAGTGCGCGCGGCTTTGTTGCAGGTTCGCTGGAATTTTGCAGTAGACCTACTTTGCGCGGTTCGGTTCGACATATCGCTCGCAGGATTGTACTAGGCTTTAAGTAGACACTACAATTATTTTAGAATCAGTGTTGAAGAGTAGTAAATAATACCAAAATGAGAATTCAATAGGCAGTCACTTAGACCTAATACTGTAGTAATCTTCACAGCATGAGAAAAGAGGTCGGGGAAGGGTAGTAAGGAATAGACTGTCATTTGTCAACGTATTTCACGGTGCGTTGAGCAACAAAGGCAAGGTGAGCCAGGTCTTACAATACTACCAAAAAAGATAACTCACCTGTGACCACAGTTGTCGAGAAGGGCAGTATTTTACCACCCCCTCCTTCTTCTCTTGGGCGGTGAGATGCCCACAAGAAGAATAAAAAAAGAGCAATACTTCAAAAGTAATTCAATTACTAACAAAATTACCCGTGTACAAAGTAGAGAAGCGGGAGACGGCTATTTCAATTGTTGCATGGGAAATTTGGTGGTTCCCTTCCCCCTAGCCCTGTCCGGGATTGTAGGGTTGTTTATAAAGACACGCCCATCTAAAAGCAGATCTTAAGTTACCTGAGAGGTGGATGACCTTGAGGGGGAAGAAAGTGAAAAGATATTTTGGGGTAAAATTCAGAAAAGTAAAAAAAAAAAAGGTTTGAAAAGTTTGTATTTTTTTAATGCAAACGAATCAATGTAAAAAAAGAAATAAGGTAAAATAAAAAGTCCATAAAAAATACTAGCTAGTTTACACTTGAATCACAAGCACTGTACTGGATAAATATATCCCTTCTACGGTAGGAGTGTAGGTGACAGTCCAAGTTACCAGATATAATTTCATGTATCCAGTCGCCAAGCCATATGACCTGTAAGACTATGCTTGTGTGTTGCTAATTTTGAAAGTCTACACTTTCATAACAAGCCATTTGTTTTCACGATGTTTTACTTTTAACCATTTTCAAATCTTCTGCTTGATATCAGTTAACGAATGGACTCTACTTTTCTTAATTCTTAGTTGAAGTATATTCTATAACTGGCTTTTTAGATGTCTTAGCCTCCAAATAAATGGTCAACTTAATGTAGTATGTTCCAAATTTGGAAATGTAAAACAAGTGACCAAAAAATCCATATACATTTTTTAATAAAATAAATTAAACCTGTAAACAAATGCTTTTTCTATCAACCCTTTTCATTAATAATTAACAGATACCCTATTTTTGATATTTTTAAATAGTATGGCCATTTAAAATTAGATACAATATATAAGAAACACATAATACGAAAGTTGGTCTTAAAGAAAATGGTACACTATTAAGTTTTCTATCAATTATCGAACTATTACTGTAAAATTCTGAACAGGGATCCTAAAATAAATATTGTTACTGGCGGTGACAAAAATATTGCAATACGATGCCTGCTATTTTATACTAGACGGTATTAAAAAATAAAATGTTATGTTGATATCGAACTTTGAACCCTTCAAATAAAAAGTAAAGCAATAACACCGCAGTGAAACTATCAGTATTCCCCTGGTATGTATGCAAAATTTCATGTTTCTTTGTAAGATGGTTTTTCAAGTTATACAGTAGCCTTAGCTTCATAATTATACATGTTGCTATCCTAATATTATTATTAGCACCGCGTCTTACTACCCGTCCGGGTTATACGCACTTACGCTAATGTGTAATGGTAGGGTGATTGTGAGATGAAATGGAGGACCTACAGTTTAACGCGTGATCCGAACCACGGTGGAGGTCTGGCATTCCTCACATTCACAGGTTGTGATTAAGACACGTCTTGTCAGAGATGAAGGAAGGGTTTGGTAATCAGATAAATCTGTGCCGGGACCGAGGATTGAACCCCGGACCCCTGCACAGAAGTCCGGCATCTTACCCGTAGACCACCAGGTCACCTACGCTATCCTAATAAAGCAAGACATAACTGTCGAGACGTATTAAAGACGATTACCAGCCAGATCAAGAGCTTTGGATCGAATCCCAGTGAGGTAAAAATAAGTTATCACGTTAATGAGTGCGAAAAATGTGATTTGCTAGTCAATTAGTAGTACGGTCTAGGATGCTAATGATTATTTCATTAATTAATATATTTATATAACATATTTATTCAGAAAAAGTAGAAATTGTATTTCTCAGTGGAAAAAAAGTGGTGCATAGAACTAAATGACTTTCTAAAGACTTTTCGTTAAAAAAAACCAACCTAAGTTTAGGAAAAGAGCGAACAAATAAATCAATTAAAATGTCTCATCAAGGTCTCGGTTGTTGTAGTACAAGTCATTGGGCTAATTGACCGCGGCAGCTTTCAAGTCTTGATCCCATAAATCTATACAACCTCCTCTGTTTCTAATAAACTATAATGCGGCGCATCATTCGAAATGAGTGAAGAAACAAGAACACTCACCGAGAAGAACATCTCGTGCCGGTGTTCGCGCCTGTGCTGGGGAGGAACCAATCACAGAACAGAGTAGCAGCAGCAACCACGGTGACGTCATGACGCTAGGATGAGCTTTACTGCCACATTGAGACTCGATAAAATTCTGAAAACAGAAAAAAAGTTAAATAATACTGTGACTACAAATTGAACTAAACATATACCAACACAGGTATGCACGAGGTATAAATGTCAAGCTCGCTTAGTTTGGTTTGTCGGTGACGCTGGACTGAGGGTGGTTTTCCCCTCAATGTTTTTCCACTCTACATCCCCGCAAATTCGGGTACATTTTCTAATATTTCTACACCAATCATTCCTATTTCATTAGCATAATCAATGTATGCGTATAACGTAAACAAGTACTTAAAGGTGACTTAAAAAACTATCTCAGTCCCGGCACAGATTTATCTGATTACCAAACCCTTCCTTCCCCTCTGACAAAACGTGTATTAATCACAGCTTGTGAATGTGGGGAAGGCCAGGCCTCCACCGTGGTTCGAATTCCACGTTAAACTGTAGGTCCTCAATTTCAACTCACAATCACCCTACCATTACACATTAGCGTAAGTGCGTACAACCCGAACGGGTAGTAAGACGCGGTGATTATAATAATAATAATAAACTAACTAAAACATGTGCACTCCCTTTAACCTGAAAGGTAGCAGTCTTACCTTGCTAAATTACACTATGACCTTATCGTATTACCAATACCATAGTGGAATAATGCAAAGTAAGCTTACAAGGTAGAAGAATGGTATATACATATTTTTATCTAAAGAACTGTCTTACCTAAATAATAGAAAGGATTACTTTTTTTTATTTGGGTATTTAACATGAAATTGCTAGACACACGTGGCCCGTGACATTAACTTAACCTAGTGTGTCAAAAACTTTCCATCCAGCTATAGCGCCTAGGTGTTTATTGATTGTAAAAACAAATCCGTGTACAAATAATAAATATATTTATATGGTCCAGATGGAGAATATTTATTATTTGTTAAGTTCAATAAAGTGGTTACTAATTAACGTCTGATTTAGATTGGAAGGAAATATAAAAATTACTTAAACAATTCTCATAAATTAATGTGTTCTATAATAATTTGTCATTTTAAACTAGTTTTTTTTAAAAGTGTACTTATATTTTGTTATTGAAATACGTCAATAAATTAGGGGGTACATGTGTCACCTTAGAGCGTCTGCCTACTGTTTTAAGAGTAAGTAGAAAGCGGATCACTTTGTGAAAGGTGTTGTTTAATTTTCTTAAATTGCAGTTTGACGTTCTAGTTTTTTGTTCTATAGTCAAATTAGAGCAGTAAAGCTGATGTGTATTGGCATACATCGGAAATAATTCAGTGACTGAGAATGGGGCTAGTATCAGAGATGTTAAATGCATTAAAAATAAAAGCATATATCGATGTATTTGGGAGCTAAGCTCATCTCCGTTAGCAGAGAGGAACCCCTTCCAGCTGTACTCCCATCCCTCGTGTGACCAAGACTTAATATTCAATTACTCCTTCGTGGCAGGGAAGAAGTCATCCCTCACATTGTTAAGAGATAACGCGTGCGATAAGGTGAGCCCTGCTCGCTAGCCAACAAATTACTCTACACACACACACACACACACACACACATACACACATAAAGAGAACTGATTTATTAAACATTAATTTGTTATCGGAGGCAAAGATCAGTCGGGGTGTGTAAGGGAGGGTGATTGCTCCCTTCTAGTCAAAAGGGAGGACTGCCATAACGAGGAGTAGAATGACGCAACGTGTATAAAGTAAGAGAACACCGCCACTGGGCCAATCTTTAAAAGAGATAGGAGGATTCCACGAGCAAGAGCGTGCTAACTCACACGATTACAAGGTTATTTCTTTAGAATGTGACGGGAACACATTTATTTGAATAATAATAATATTTAGCACCGCGTCTTACTACCCATTCGGGTTATACGCTTTAAGTACTAATTACTTTAATGGATTAGGAATTGGTAAGGTTGAATTAGAGGAAGTGAACCCGCATTTGCGTGGAGGGAGAGTGGAAAACCATTTATGAAAAACCACCCCCAGTTGACCCGACCGAGAATCGAACCTCGATCTCCCCGTCCTCAGCAGCCGAGCTCAACACAACAAGCGTGTTAGCAAACTACGCCACCGAGGCGGGTATTTATTTGAAGAAGATGTGAACTTATGGGAACAAATGCTGTGATCCTGGGAGAAGGGTGAAGAGGGGGGTTGTTATGGGTTCTTACCCCCCCACGAAATTTTACAAAGTTTTCAATATCAAACTTAAAGATGGCCTTGTATCTAACTACAAATCTCTTATAGAGGTGTTCACTTTTCAAAAATATGCCAGGGAAGAAAGGACCACTCCAAATATATTCTAGGAGTATCCAAATTTTAAAAAAATTCGTGAAGATCACTATTTTAAATATGTGGCCGTTAAAAGAGTATAATTTTCAAAAAAATTTCAAACGAAGACCAATATATTATATAGTTTCTAGCATAGCATAGCTTCCAGTTTTCTAACATTTACTGGGTGAGAGGAGAATAGAAAGTCCCTAAAACACTTTTTTTTAATTGCTTACCCCCTCCTCTTTTACATAAATAAAGTTCCACCACTTCTGTATAAAATAACAATGTTCTAATGTTCTTATTTCTTACGGTTTAATAATAAGTCTTAAAATTATCTCATAGACTTACAATTTTGAAACCTCACAAAAATTAAAATTCTCTCTACGCACATGGTTGTGACCATATCGCTTCTTCAAAAGTAGGTCTAAATTAAAACGAATCTGAGACTTCATAGATGAATATTTGGGCTATTTGGTGGTAAATAAACAGAATCAACACTAAAATAAATGGTAGACGGGAGGTACAGACATAACTTATAAGTTATAAACAATATCTTTAGGCACGCAGACTAAAATTTAAGGTGGAAGGGTAGGAAACAGGAGTTAGGGGAAGCATTTTGGTAGTTTTTATAGCAAAACTTTTTTTTTTTTGCAAAATAAATCAAATATCGCCCCAGTAGAAACAAAGAGTTTAACTTTGTTCACGTGGTGATAGCAATAGGAGTGTCCTGGAATTTAATGACAACATTTTCTCTCCATTTAAAATGTTTTGTCATCTAATGCCGCTATGTTCAGGACAAATATTCAACAACTGTTTATTTCATTGAGTTAGTAAAATTAAACTCTATGCTTCTACTGGTGCAATGTTTTATTTATTTTAACCAAAAATCTGATTTAAAAAAATGCAAAAACACTGAACTTAACTCGCATCCCTTACACTCCCGAATTAAGATAAACTATTAACAGAGTTTCAATCTCAATGTTCTGTAACTTATTAATAATCCCTCATATTTTCCCCCTATCACTATACTCCTATATATATATATATATATATATATATATATATATATAGAGAGAGAGAGAGAGGGGGGGGGGTATCTGCTATATCTACTCTAAATACAACCTTCCGGGCAAGAGTTAGTGAGGGAGTACATGAGATAGTAGAGGAAGCAAGGGTGAGATGGTATGGGCATGTAATGAGGATGGATAAGGAGAGGATTCCAAAGAGAATTATAGAGATGAAGTATGTAAGGAATAGACAGCAAGATAGATCAAGAAAGAGATGGGAGGAGCAGATAACAACAAGTATGTTGATAGAGAGAGAGGAGAAGAATTGAATAAAAAAGAAGGAAGAATGGTGGAGTGAAAGAGGAATATGGAGGCATTTTACTAAAACTGACCCGACCACAGGCAGTTATCGAAGATGATTAATGTCTTTCTCGTCCCTATCCCATTAGTGCAATTAAAATACGGATAGCCCGGATGGATATTAAAACGCGTTCCAAAAACGAATAATTTTAAAAACTTGTATTTTATAAGTGCTGAACAAAGAGAGCTCAGACGCGTAGAGTTTCATGCTTTACACCAATAAATATTTTCTTAACACCGCAACCTACTACCTGTTCAGGATATACTCATATATTATAGTTTATTTTAATTGAATAAAGATTAGGAAGGAAACGTTTAGAGGTTATAAAACCACATTTGCGTGGAAGAAGAATGGAAAACTATATAGGAAAAATCACTCTCCATAGACCCGACCGGAATTCGAGCCCTGTTCTCCCTGTCATCAGCAGGATAGTCAAACAAAATAGTGACGCCTTAGACCGTTTGAGGTGACCTGGTGGTCTAAGGGTAAGGTGTCAGACTTCTATGCTGGCGGCCGGGGTTCGATCCCCGGTCCTGGCAAAGATTTATCTGATTACCAAACCCTTCCTTCACCTCTGACAAGACATCTTGTGAATGTGAGGAATGCCAGGTCTCCACCGTGGTTCGGATTCCACGTTAAACTGTAGGTCCTCCATTTCATCTCATAATCACCCTACCATTACACATTAGCGTAAGTGCGTATAACCCGAACGGGTAGTAAGACGCGGTGCTAATAATAATAATAATAATAATAATAATAATAATAATAATAATAATAGACCGTTTGATCATTGAATCAGTTAAGAAAATGACTATTAATTAAAATAATTGTGATAATTGAAATTTAAAAGTAGTTATTATTAGTTATAAGATTGTGAACAAACGTAGACACAGTAGTTCGTAGAGTAATAAATATAAAATTATTATTATTAGCTCCGAGTCTTACTACCCGTTCGGGCAATACGCACTCACGCTAATGTATAATATTAGGGTGATTGTGAGACGAAATGGAGGACCTACAGTTTAACGTGGGATCCAAGCCACGGTGGAGACCTGGCATTCCACACATTCACAAGTTGTGATTAGTAATACACGTCTTGTCAGAGGTGAAGGAAGGATTTGGCAATCAGATAAGTCTGCGCCGGGACCGAGGATTGAGCCTCGGACCCCAGCAAAGAGGTCCGACACCTTACCCCTAGACCACCAGGTCCCCTCTCATTATAGAATGAACTTTGGCAACAGAGAGGTTGGGAGAGTATAAATATATTACTTTTTAACTCGAGTAAAAATGGAAGAGTGTCAAATGGGGCAATGACACTGAAGCCAGTGGCGAACTTAAGACCATAACAACGGGCCATGAAGTATATTTTAAAAGTAAAAAAAAATGACTGGGTTTAAAAAAAACTGTTACCACTTTACACATACCCAGAACAACTGTGTTTGATCACGATCGGCTGTACAAAATATATATTTTACGGCAGTTTTCAGTCATTTAAAAATGTACCCTTCTTTAACCCCGAAAGTTAGCAAGCGTAACTTAATTAGTCCCACAATGGTGCAGCTTGTAGTATAAATACATGGACTAATCCATCAAGGTATGACTACGTACCTTTCAAGAATAAACGTAGTGTTTCTTCTTCATCCTATTCTCTTAGTAAATGATAGCAAGAAATGACAGTGGAGTGTACTAGTAAAGTACTTGTATTTAAAATTTGCACCCTCATTTACTAAGTTAAATTTTAAGATTCCTACATTTTTGCGACTTGATTCGTTAAATGAAAAATAAACGTGTATGCACTTTTTGGGGCACACTGTATTTATAAATGGTGAAGGTGAAATACTCTATCAAGGGCGTCACGGAGGGCGGGACCCCACTTTACACCCTTCATCCCTTTGCTCTTTCCTTCAGGACACGAAGAGATTTATTTGACGAGCGCCAAGATCCCAAGTAAAAGCTCTACCAATATTTATAGTCAACTTTAAACATTCCTAAAGAAACGTTTGGGCTATTGATGGTCTTCTTTGAGAACTCGAAAACTAAAATAAATATTCTTTATTTATGTTTCCTTTTGGGCAAAACTATTAGTATAAGTGTTTAAACCTCTCAACATAATCATATATAAATATTAAAACACATGCCAAATGAAATTATGTGTAATATAGCTATAGTAGAACTTTCCTAGGAAAGGCCTTTTAAAAACTACAATTATATTTTTTTTCGCGGTCAAATTTGATAAAATTTTATTATATTATTAATATTATTATATAAGTATTGATACTATGTATCAAAAATTACAGATGAAGCTCACATGATTTGATGTATGAAATTATTAAAGTCGTTTTATTAACTTTTTTTTAACTCTCAGATACCTACGGCCCTTCCTACCATAATCTTACTATAACCCTACACAATATTTTTTTGTGCGTTTAGAGACCATCTCAGAGTTATCGTAATATTTTAAAAATATTTTAAGTTACTTTGTTAATTTAAATAAATATAAGGAATATTAATCACACAGAAGTGGTTGGAATAGTCTTCCTCTTAATTAAGATACTAAAAAAAGGAAACAAAAATGTTTTATTCTTGAATTTTAAAAATGACACCTGGATACGGGAATCAAGTCAGGGGTATTTGAATCAGTACGCCAATGAGCTATCCAGGAGTCGTTCCGTGTCCAGGATCAATCCTCACTCATATTTCAAGGCAGAGTCCGTCACAGACGTTAACTTCCAAGTAGATCCCCCTAGAATAATTAGTTTTAAACGTATGTGCTTTGACGTATCACATAAGCTCGTATCGTTCCGTACAAATTCGGAAAATATTCCCAAGTTGTGTTTTTCGTCATTTTCATAAATGAGCCGATACGATGCCTTACAGAGAGGTGTGCTCCAAACATAAGCCAATAAAATAATAATAATAATGTGTAATTTACTATAATTTGAAAGTCATGACTCCTCATATCAATATTACCTTAGTGAATGAGTGAGAACGGAGGGGGGACAGGGTGGCACCCTAACTATTCAGAGTTCTCACCAGGTACCTTGGCACCCCATAGAGGACCTACAGGAGGTATCGAGCATGCGCGTTGTCTCCCTGTTGGATGCTAATATTCACTTCCTGCGAAGCCGCACACACCAGCCAG
>CABFVX010001290.1:158017-175661 GCA_902151425.1 Timema shepardi | reverse complement strand
CCCCCCCCCAGTTCACCCGACCGAGATTCGAACCTCGGTCTCCCCATCCTCAGTAGTAGAGCTCAACACGACAGGCGCGTTAGCCAACTACGCCACCGAGGCGGGTATTAATCAAATAAGGACGTAATATAGTCATGTATAGATTTTAGGAGAAATAAGAACAAAATTCACGTATTATATTTAGTGACTTTTTCTTAGACGGTTCTATTTTCTGCGAGAATTTTATTCATACAGTCAGTAATATTTTTTTCTCATTCCATTCTACAAACAAACTTATTCCTAACTATGACAAATCAGACACACTTATAAATGTCATTGATTTAAAGTCAAAACGAATCAAATTATTTGTTTTTAAGACAAAAAAAAAAAAAAATAGATATATATTTTACAAATAGGATATTCCTACCCATTTGAGTTCCAGTATCAATGAGCTGAGAGGCGTGCACATACCATGTTTTTGCTGATTGGATTAACGTCAGACAACGTTGTATAGCCTTGTAATCTTCTTTAGGGCAAATTTTCAAATTCTCTCCCTCTACAAACACCCCACTCCCTTCCAAAAAAAACATGATTAATACTAGTGAACAAGGTTTTGGAAGCATGTGAAACGAAAATACAAACAAAACAGTTTTTGTACTTAAAAGTAATGGTACCGTTATCGGACACTCTGGCGTTATTTTTAGTGATAATTTAGGTTTTGTTTAGTCAGGGGATTGCGATACAGTGTGCTGGAATGGTCCGGGAAATATTTAGGAATACGTAGGTTAAAACAACATAAATAAGGTTTTGTTTGAAATGTGTGACATTAGTCGAATCTCCACTGGTGTAGTTAATTTGAATATTACCGTTCCACCTCAGTCTGATGGATCTCATTTTCTTTAACATAAAGCAATGCCAATTAAATATTTAACGCCATCTTTGAAATATTAAAATAATTTTATTCTGTTTAACTATAATGTGAAATTTTAGTATGTAAAATATGATTTATTATTTTGTTTGTCAATCATTTGGCTTCTAGCTTTATATCTATAATTTTATTACTGTGAATAATTTACAGTAAAATTCGGTAAATTCAATTAGTGATTCATTATTTATTATAAATTGTTGTGTTTATCTGGAAAACTTAGATATACTATTACGTTCGGATCAGGTATCACATCAAAGTGTCTTTCTCATTCTTAATTTGAAAAGTACAAAACCGGAATAAATCTAAAAGTTTTATTTTAATATTTAAATAATTATTTTTAAATGTTTATAGTATTTTTTTAATAGTGTTATAGGGCTATACTTCAGGACAATTTTTTAATTTGATCCTATCCCTCAAATTAAGTGTAGTTTGCAGATGAATTTTTTTTTTTTTGTGTATTTCCGAATTTCTCAAAAATTTCTCTAGAAATTTTGTTTAACATACATCAATAGATTGTATTTTAATTTGACAAATAACACTGTGAACTTGTATTTTGGGTTAAAATTCCTCCAATGGTAGTTTACTGATAAGCTTTTTTACAACCCTCGAAAATATCTACAATAGCCTTAGTAATTTAAATATATATATATATATATATATATATATATCTTGGGTATTATTGACATGACACATACAGCTGTATACGTGTTTTTTGGGGTAGTTTACTGATTACTGAGTTTCTAAAAATGTGAATTTGAGTGATAAATGTTGACGTCAACATTGTTGTATGGATGTGAAGCATGAGTATTTCATGAAAAACACAAGAGCAACGTGAATGCATTTGGAATGAGATGTATAATACATGTATGTGGAAAAACTCATATAGAAATAGTCAGTATTAAATGGGTGCTAAAGGAGTGCGGTTTGAAAGGGAATTCGCTAGGTCCATGTGAAAGATGCATCTTACGTTGGTTTGGGCATATTAAGAGGATGAGTGTGTAACGAGTGATGAATTAAATATATGAAGGTAGAGTGTGAGGATCAAACGGAGGGGATAGGAAGTGTAAGAAGTGGTAAATGTTGTAGACGAATGTGTGAAAAATAGAATAGAGAAACCAAAAATCTATAAATATTTTAAAAATGGCCCCAGTTATTTGACTCATAATGGGTATCTGTTAAATTTTTTACATTATATATATTTATGTATATTGGTTTTTCTTAGCAAAATTCATTTATAAACAGTTTGACTGATTTATGAAAAAATTGAATTCTTAAAAATAATAGCATTATAGATGTTGTTAAAAACGGTATTTGAAGACAGTTTTACATGTTAATAAACTAGGTTCAATGCTGTTCTTAATATAAATTAATTTAAGAGTAGTCTACTTGTGACACATTTTTACAAATATAAATCTTTTAATAGAAAAAATGTATATAAATTATTTTGGATATTTTTTTTCTGGGCTTAAACACATTATACAAGAAAGTTTCTACGTTTGTGTTGTACAATTTATTTATATTTTAACTTGAGGTTTATTGACAATTTATTTTATGAAGTATCTAGTTCCTTGGATATGCGCCTTTGTTACCGTAAATGACATATAAAAGGGCCACAAAGAAAACGACCTATAGCAAATAACCCACATTGAATCTGGTAAGGATTCAAATCCCAACGTACCCATTAGCAACCGATATGTGTAACATGACTGCAACGTCTTAAATCCCTAGGCTATAGCTATTAGAGACCAATTATTGGGGATGTCAACCTAAAACCAATGTTGGCTTAGAATATATTTAGCTTCTGATTATTGTATGTTCAAAATTATATATATATTTATATATATGGTTTACCATAACATATGAATGGACTATGTTAGCAAAAACCAGTAAAAGTTCATACAAACATGTGTGATATATGACCTCGTTTCCTAAGAAAAGCTAGATTTTTTCTTTCTATCAATATGTTTTGTTTAACTTTATCTGATACCCTAAGCCTTTTGCAGAGGTTAAGATATCTCACATAATTAAGAACTAATTTGGCATATGACGTAAATAAAAAAGAAACTAAATGGGATTGCCATGTTACTAAAATATTAACAGATTACAAATGAATAATTTGAAAAAGATTAATGGAAAGGTGAATTTAGCTAATATATAACGACATGTCATACAAAATAATGCAGTTCTAATTTTGATTTACATTGATAGGCGGGAAAACATACCTACAGTTTTTTTCAAACAAATAGCCAATCCTTATAAACGTTTAAAAGATAGTTCTAAGATTATTGAGAATGTGTTTAGTGATTTTGAATCTTCACGGCAGTCAATACCATAGTAAATTAAGTAGTGTGAGGGCCACAACAGAACATTCTAGGATAGTTGAGGATTGTTTTTATGAATTGGAAGCTTCATAACTGACATTGCCATAAGAAATACACCAGTCTGAGGGTCACAACAGAACATTCTGAGATAGTTGAGGATTGTTTTAGTGGTTTGGAAGCTTCAGAACTGACATTACCATAAGAAATACAGCAGTGTGAGGGTCACAACAGAACATTCTGAGATAGTTGAGGATTGTTTTAGTGGTTTGGAAGCTAGAACTGACATTACCATAAGAAATACAGCAGTCTGAGGGTCACAACAGAACATTCTGAGATAGTTGAGGATTGTTTTAGTGGTTTGGAAGCTTCAGAACTGACATTACCATAAGAAATACAGCAGACTGAGGGTCACAACAGAACATTCTGAGATAGTTGAGGGTCACAACAGAACATTCTGAGATAGTTGAAGATTGTTTTAGTGGTTTGGAATCTTTAGAATTGTCATTATCATGAGAAATACAACAATGTGAGGGTATTTTCCTATAAAAAAGTGGTATCCTTAAGGACTGAATTCTTCCTCGCGAATTATGGGAATTTGTGCAGATGGGAGGGAGGCATTACTCTGAAAAGAAAGCAATGATATGAAGCTGCAAGTAAGGGTAGTAGAATGAGGTAAAGAAGAGAGAGGAGATTTAAACACCAGACGAATGAAACACAATAATACGCTTCTTTTATAGCGTGTTTCTGGATGTGAAGCACTTCAAAAGAAATACTTGAAATCGACCTAAGTTTTTTTACGAGCATATATCGTTGAATGAGTATACATATATTCAAAATATCTACAGCCTCTCCAATATTAAGCGCATATGTATACACATGTAGTAAAGTAGCATATAAACTCAAAAGGTGTAATATTTTTACCATTATTATTCACCTCGATTGAGATTTTGACAAGAGCAGTTTGTGGGAAATTTCTTTCAAAGTTGTTGTTTTCTAACACTGCGTATGTGATGAAATTAATATCAGTATCTATGCATTTATTTTATTTTTTTGTAAAGGGAGGCCAGTTTACCTTTTATTTTAAATAACAAAAAAATTAAACTCTGATTTTAAATTAAAATAATAGGAAAATATTTTTACCCATGTCAAGTATTTTAATAAATCCCTTTATTTTTATTTTATTATTTTGTTTATTTAAACATTAATATAAAGGTATCAAATAGTCACAGCTATTATTTCTGAAAATTGAAAAATGACACCTGGACACGGGAATCTAACCCGGGGCCTTTGGATTAGTACGCGAATGCTTCAACTACTGAACCATCCAGAAAGTGTCCCGTGCCCAGGGTCATTCTTCACTCAAATTTAAGGCAGAGTCTGTGATGGACGTGTGGAAATCGTCGGCTACAAATGTGTGATTTTAATAATAACACGAGCTATCATATAATCCAGCCACCTTCGACTCGGTACTGTCTTAAATATGTGATCCCTTACAATTATAATAACTGTACAAGTGGCAGCAATAAGCCAACTACCAAGTTGAAAACTAGAATCAACTAAAATATACGATTTCTGATTGGGAAAGCAACCAATAAATTATAATAAATGCACATATTCTATGTCGGTATAGTAGTAATAAGAGTAAGCACTATGAAAATATATCCAAACGAAACTTTTTCTAGAATTGATTTTTAGAACGAATTTGAATTCCACCTAGTGATTGAAAATGTTGGGGGAGGAAGGGTCGTGAATTGTGTTTTTGTATGACTGATTTGTCGTCACGAGAGTCCCCCTGCCCCTCCTGTTTTCCCCCACACTTTAGTAATGCTTGATCTGTGAAGCTGGTAACCTAACTCATGTTTCCATTGCGATGGATGCACTGATTGATGTTTTAAAATAACTTTGGGTTTGTATAGCCCATTTTACTACGAATTGAAATCCATGGTTGTGGAAAAAAAACAGCCAAACATCACACAGGGTTTATGAATTTTTTTAGTTTTTTAATATAAACAAACTTTTTTATGTAATATTTTAGCCTGAAATAAAAATATATTTGTATTTTAATCATAATAAATGTTTACGTTCAGACTTTAAAATGTTTTTTAATACATCAAATGCAAAAAAAAATATTCATCATAGTTTTATGATATAGTCTGATATAATTTTAGATTAGGAAATAAATCTAGTATTTCTCTATTGTATACATGATATTAAATATTTATTATATCAGGACTTTGTAAAAGTGTTATCGACCAGGATATATGCAACAAATGTAAATAAATATATCATAGAGAATTTTAATAAACAAAACAAGACAAGCTTCCAAAGGTATTATTAAAATATGTTTGCAGTAAATATTCTTCATATGTAGAACATGATATTTATTTCATAATGACAAAAATTATTTAGAAGCTTAGAAACTTTTAACTTAGTAGAAGTTTGAAAAAATACACAACCCGAATGAAACTCAACTTTTCAGTCGACTTAGATCTAATCGTAATTGTACCCAACCATTCGCATGATGAAATAAAACAAATGAATACAATAATGTAACCACAATAATAAGTATTGTACATTGATTTTTATTTCTGTTTATAGTTAAACAGTAAACAGTAAGCCTCACTCCCTCCATGTTATTTATTACCTCTAATATATTATACACATTATTTTTTGTTTATAAGTTGAAATATCGCCCATAATTTTTCCCTGAATTTGATGTTGGTATTTACCCTCGCTTATCCAGTTAGACATAACAAACAAATTAATACTATGATCAAAGAGAATAACAGTTATTTACGCGGTTTAAGACGTCAGTATCACGATATATCTCAACAATTTCAAAAATATGCCTAGGTACATATTTTATCGATAAATTAAAATCACTTGAGATAAGTTATTTAACTAAAAACATTTCAGTGGCCCTTATATTTAAATGGATAGTCCGATTTAAAAATTAAGTAAGGCTGTGTATATCTCGTCTGACCTTGGTTCAAAGAATATTCCTGCTAAATTTCGTTCAAATCGGTCAACTCCTTTGAAAGTTATTGCGCAGCAAACAAAAATTATATTTTTGAGTGCCCTCTATTTAAAAATAGATGGAAACATCTAAAAACTATGTACATAAGTTGTTCGTTCTACATTCAAACAATTTCCCTACCAACTTTCTTTAAAATTTGTCTACTAATTTGATTGCTATCGTGTAACAAAGATCCAGGCAGATATGCGTTATGCTAAATGCTCAAGTTACAAAAGAGCCTTGCTTCTTTTAGTCAACTATTAGAGATTTGTTCATTTTTTTTTTAGATTATTTAAATTATAGTATCAAATCTATCAAGCTCAAGAGAATTGGTCGTGGAGGTATTTGTTTTTGGGATCATTAGGGGTGTGTGAAAATTTGGAATGAAATTTAGGATTAAACCTCCTTTTACCCAGCTTCGACATCCACATACACATTAGGAAATTCTAAAAAAAAAAGTATGGAATTTGAAAACTATGATATACTATGAACCGATTTGAAATATCTCACTAAATATCGCACATTTAATAAATAACCAGTTTTGTGGAACGGCTGCTAAAAAGCATTTTAACACTTATTAATGAATAAATGACATCTACACGTTAGGTTTGGATAGATTCAAATATGTTGTGACACCCACAGATACCCAATCGGAAGCGTGTGTAAAGAACAACCAAGGGATCACAAGAGAGAACATAGTTTTATTTTGAATTAAGTCTGGTATAAAGGTAATGAAGATACATAATATATTTCAACAATGGCCGTGGAATTCTATACTTAAGTAACAATGTATAATTTAATTTTATAATTTACTTTGAAGTGTATAAATATGTTTCGTAAACGACCGTTAGAAACTATACAACCTAACATGATAACCTAATTTGAATTAAATAAATATCCAATAATTTACGCTATTAAAGCGCGCATACTTTATTTTAATAACCTCCCTGAAACTCGTAAAAATATCGATGTAATCACATAGCTGAATTAAGTGGAGATGAGAGCGCGCCACAAGTACACAAACAGTACTAACGTAAATCATGAATTCTCCTTAAAAACAAATATAATTGACTCGCTGTTCATCCGTGTCAAACCCCACCAGAAAACCCATCTATGAAATATGGTTATAATAAAGAAAGCCCAAACAATAATTTTGAAAGGTATCCCTCCCCATCATTTATATCTGAACAGAAATTTTGAATAAGGTTTCCTAGCCCTATTTTATATCGGCGCCCTCACCTTTATGCAAGCCAGTGGTATAATGAGTGTCGAGGTAAACAATACAAGCTATTATATAGTAGATACCGCCTACACATGTTCTCAGAGGAGGGGGAAAGCAGGGTGGAAACAAAGAACAAAAGGAAGGGAGAAGACTAGCGCTCTCGAAGCTTAGCGACCAGTCCAGTAACTACTCGAAGTTTACAGAACATCCCAGATGGCGGAACCGGAAACGATCTTGGTCAAGTTAAGTCCTTGTTTGTTGTGGGCCGGGCTTCGATGACGAGCGAGGCGCTGACCAGCATCTCGTTTCAGTCGAAATTGTTAAAGCCACGGCAGAGGATGTCTTAGTGTGTGTTAGTGCTCCATCAGACGGAGAGAACCAGGCCAGTGGTGGTGAGTGCTGTCATTCCATATTACTGGGAGGTATGCGTTAGATGTTGTTATTGGTTGTAACATCGTTACAATGTTAGCATGACCTTATGTTTACATAGATGATTAACTATGTTAATATGTTATATGTCAAGATACATATGTACACATAAATAGATTTTTTAACTATGCTTCACATGTTTCAAGCTTCTCTACAACTTTGCTTTGTATGTTTCAAGCCTCACTTCAATTTTTCTTTTACATTTTAAAAATATAGTTCGCGAACCCCTAGGGAACACATGCGTGTATAGGCTGAAAAAATTAGATTAGATTAAATAATAACTCATTATGTTCTCAATAACTATGTTGTAGTTTAATATAGCTGAAAAATACACATACTGTGGAACCAGGGCTGCTACGCAACTGCTGTAGAGGCAGAAAAACAAAGGGAATTTGTTTGTATCTGAAAAAAACTATCTAAACAAAGAGAATTTTCACACTATGGTAAAAATACTTTAATATTTGTTAATTTGGACATTTCACCGAAAGATTAAAATAGGTCATTGGATGGAAGGAAAAGGGAACTGAAGGATTAAGGACTTTGATTCAAACACTTCTTCAAACCTTTAAACAAAAGCTATGAAGCGACTGATGATGTATTTCCAGATCAATCTTAAATCATCCTGTTTTAAATAAATGTTACATGACTTTACACAATATGATGGAAAAATCAAATTTTATTAGACCCTATTATTTTCTACAATCCAATCAGTCCACTAAAATGAGAATTCCTTCTGAAAAACCTGGGAAAAAATAGGAAATTTTTAGTAGGATAATAGTGGCAGCCCTGGGAATGAAATTTAACTATTCTCTAAATAATATATCTAGCTCTCCTCCAATTTTTAACAAAAGAAGTAGAGTAAAATTCTTGACCTCTACTTAGATTGACAAAGAGAGCTTCAATTAATATTATCTGACTAAATTTTACTTTATACTTAGAAATGGAGGATAATATAATGATTTTAATTAAATAGAATATTACGAATCCTATAATCAACTAATAGGACCGATTGAAGAATCTTTTTTTAACTATTATTTTTTATTTCTACTATTTACTATTCGACATGGTTGTATGTATTTTTTATCAGCGTGTCTTCCTAACGGTTCAGGCTGTACACATAAATGACATTAACTCTAACTGGAGTAAGGGAGGAGGAAGGAAGAGCTTTAAAGGTAATCTACCCACATTTGCTTGTAAGGAGAGTGGTAAGCCCTTTAGTGAAAAAAACATCCTCAGTATACCAGAATGGAATTCGAACCCCAATTTCCCATTTATCAGTGGACCAGTCTAATAGGAGAATGACTCACCTTAAACCATTCGACCACTGAAATGGGTTGTATGCATTGGCGGCTCGTGTATAGGCACTGTGGAACTACAGCACCCCCTATTTTCGGGTATAGGCATTGTGGAAGTGCAGCAACCCCTATTTCCACTTGATATCGATAACATTTAATATAATGAATCCTTTTTTCTTTATATCTTTCTTTATTTTTGTAGTACTACATATATTCCTTAAGATTAATGTCAGTACTTCAGTCCACCATCAGGCCATCACCTAGTTTATGAAAAATATACAAATATCTTTGTATGGAACTGTACGCTTCACAGTGCCAGTGACGTGGTGTTTGACAGTTGTGCGCATGCGCACATAGGAGGGGGTGGGGAGGAAGGTGGGACTGCCAGATAGAGAGAGCACTGTTGCTCTCGCAGTGCCGGCTCTGTCGTGATGGTGGAAGCCAGTTTTTTTTTACTCAGCTTGTGTTGTGCTTAAAAACCGTGTACCATGTTCTTGAATGTGATAAAATGTAGAAGGTTGTAGAATTATATTATTATTCCGCTTTCATCTATACTATTTTAATCAATTTTTTCGGGAATTTTATTTAAAAGAATGACTAAATGCGCTCGCAGTACTTTCAATGGAGAATTTTTTTTTTAATTGTCATCCAGAGAGCAAGGAGAAAATTATTGAACTTTTTGCGTAAATTAAAACAAGAAGAATGGATTTCATTTTTAAATGAATAGATAAAGCTTGAACTGTAATAATTTAAGTTAAAGTAAGTAAAAAATGTTTGGTTTATTTGTTAAGATCTTATCAAGTTCCTGAATAAATTTTCTATTTATACATTTTTTTCCTGTTGCACAGTTTTAAAACAAACGCTAAACATTTTCTGGAGCAGCAACCCCACTAATTTTAGCTACGAGCCGCCACTGGTTGTATGCATTTTCTTTGCAATAATGGCGTAGGTTTAGTAAAATAAGTATTTTCTTGGAAACATCCCTTAATATTTGATAAACAGCGCACCTACATACTCTCAGATGCGATTCAAACATTGACCTCCACGTGAGCGGTGAGCTAAACTAAAGGAGATTTGATGCCTTTTTCCATCCTTAACCAGCACCAATTTTTTATACTAAATAGCCACCTAAAAACACTTTAATGGCCTTTAATAGATTTGTCATCATTATCTTGATGGTCAAGACTTTAGTAGCCTTTTCTTTTCCTTTTTTTCCCCCTTTAGTTGCATTTTATCATATGAAACCCAAAGAATCTAACGTATTTCAAACTGTCATCCACCAATTAATAATTAAATTTTGTCTTATCGTAATATTTTAACAGCTATTCGATTCGAGATATCTGAAAATTGTAATAAAAACCCCAATAATTACACTTATCTTAAATAGTTTTGTAGATGTACACCGTTTAAAGTATTTTATTACATTTTCTATGCTTGACCTTTCATATCTTTTCTTGGGTTACAAATCCAGTCACAATATTCCAAAATGACCTGGTGGTTTAGGGGTAAGATGTCAGGCTTCTGTGCTGGCGGCCGGGGTTCAATCCTCGGTCCCGCCACAGATTTATCTGATTACCAAACCCTTCCTTCACCTCTCGCAAGACATCTTATGAATGTGGGGAATGCCAGGTCTCCACCGTGGTTCGGATTCCACGTTAAACTGTATGTCCTTCATTTCATCTCACAATCACCCTACCATTACACATTAGCGCAAGTGCGTATAACTTGAACGGGTAGTAAGACGTGGTGCTAGTAATAATAATAATAATAATATTCCAAAACCAGGTCATATTTTGAAGGTATAATTCAGAGTAAGTGCACACTCATTTTCGTGAAAGAAGAGTAAAAAAAGACACCCCCTGGTTTATAACCATGATCTATTCGTGGGTGTGATCAAATATATGGTACATTTTGAAGTGATTTGTGGTCATTTTTGTATCGTTAAAACTCGAGATCTATAAAATGTCTCAGTAAATCTAAAATTTCTACTTTTATTTTTTACCTTTCATGTTTCTTATCCTGATTATCCATACATTTATAAACATGTGGTTTAACTCGGTGTTCATGGGCTAAAGTGCTTGCCTCACTACCCGATGCCCGTGGGTTCAAACCAGCTGGGGTCAACACAGAGCTAAAAATCCGTAGCACAACTTCCTTCGGAGGAAAAGTAAAGCCGTTGGTCCCATGTCGATTGTAGCATTTAAAATAACCCTGGAAGGTATATGAAAATACCTTTCCGGGGAAAATTGTGAACTCTTTCACCTTTATTCATAGAAATTCTCGTGTTCTGATACAATCAGTTAATTCAGATAGTTCACGGTAAATACCTTGAATAAATATAAACCTGTGTTGTGGATGATGAAATTAGAACTAGAGTTGATTATAGAGAAAGCATACCTTCATTTGAGTGAAAGGATAGACTCGATAGTGATTTTAGGAAAATGTTCTGCGCTTTGACGTCATGACGGGAATTGTGATGAGTTTCAGAGTGATTTTGACCGCGGCATTGCCTGGGGGTTGTAAACTGGCGAAATATCCGCGTCATAAATAACATTGAACCCGCTATTCCGTGTGATATTATGGTTATGTTGTACAGCCGTGGTTGGCGTTAAATGCTTTTACGAGGAAAACAATGTACTGACCAACACAGGTGGATGTGCTGTTTTAAATGTCAAGCTCATTTAGTCTGGTTTGCTGGTAACGCGGAGGTTGAGGCTCGAATCCTGTCTTGGTATATCTAGGGTATTTTTTCATTAATAGCATTTTTTTACTCTGCTGCTACGCAAATTCTGGTACCATTTGTATAAATCATGGATGGGGATCTTGTGGTCCTTAGGGGCACGGTACTATTGTACTTTCCTCATCTCTACCCTATTAGTGTAAATATGTGTATATCCCGGACGGATTGTAAGATGCAGTGATAAAAATGTATTAATATGTTATCAAGGTCGATTGCAAAAAAAAATCTATATATTTTAGATGATTCTTAATAACATAATATTTCTCTATAGTTATCCTAGTGCTTATTACAAACATGTGTGTTCCATAAGGACATTTAAAATTGATAAGGTATCGTTTCCTATACTGCACGTGTCACATCCACTCCACGTGTGCTCATCATTGAAACGCAAACACCTCTCAGATGTTCCTGGGAAAATATGGAGACTTGAGTAGAATCGTTTTTNGGGGGGGGGGGGGGGGGGGGGGGGGGGTTACCATGAAAATGACTGCCCTTTCAATGGAAAACCCGTGTTTTGTGTCCTCTGCTCTAGGGAATATTTCTCCCAAAAGACTCTTACAACAAGGGCAAGATTTATCCATTTTGCTTTTGCTTGTCAATTAAAAGAGGTTTCCCCAAGAGGAAAAACGTGGAGTTATGTAACTCAACGTATATGGGATGAAGGGAATTATTTGTTTAGAAAATAAATGTTTACATTTCTATTATGTATATATGACAAACTTTCTCCTGTTTTCTTGTTTGAACATCACTCTTTAGTCTGGATATCTTTCTCTGTAATTTGTTCAGGAAAAAAAAAATCTTTAATTTATTCTCTTGGTACAGATTTAAAGAACACGCTTCAAATCCGTAAATAACAAATTGTAATAAATAAATATATATATATATATATATATATCATGTTAAATGAAACAAGTATGAATCCTAACTCAAACTTTAAAGCTTATGATATAATATTTCGTACCATCATATTTATCAAAACTATTTTTGTATTTTCTGTGTCGCATAACTGGTGGGGAAACACTTAATTATTGATCCTATTTCGAAGTGAAAGAATCGTGCAAGTGTATAAATAATAGGAATTAATATTAATAGTTAGTTAGTTAAAAGGAATATAGCAGGGCGCTTTTGGAAGAAAATACTCGCAAAAAAAAAATAGAACCAAACGGGACCAATTAATAGGTTCCTCCTAACTTTAAAAATAAGGGTAGAGAAGTTTAAATAAGATTATCCTCATTTACAGAAACCTTTTTTTCTCTCTTTCAAACAAAATACAAATGTTTGTCCTTTTTAATTGGTAGCTTTTCAGTGAAAACTTGAAAAACCAATACAATTACCCATCGGGATATCTTATCCTTCAGTATTGCCGTAGGACCGACAATTGCATGGATTAGATCTCAACCAATTTGTTAAAACTCGTATATTTTATAGAAGTCTATCCTTTTTATCTGAACCAGCCGTTCAAAAGTCAGAGGGTCAATTCATGCGCACTGCTGCATCGTTCACCATGATTCCTACAAAAAAAATCTTGTTTTTTCGAGCGGTGAATGGCAGAGCGAAATTAGTACTTGCAAGACAACTTAGCTTCTGTGCCCACGTGACACCATCTGGTTCCTCACACTCGTTTAGCCACCATTAGTTAACAAATGTTGCGTTTGTAGCTACTATCCAGATTGTTTGCTTGCGCGCACCAGTAAAAACAATACCAACCTTGCGTTTTATGCACACAAATATATTTATCCTACAGATAGCTATCCGGCAGATAAATTCAGTTCATAATACGCGTAAAATATTTAAGTGGCTGATTACCTTTATCTAGTAATTAGCTTTAACCTCCCAATAGAAATATTTATTTGTTAGTCATAAGACCGGCCCTTAGAGTGTTTAATCTACTTAGGAGTAAGAAATTGGCATAAAAGTGTTTGAAAATTCATAGTAAGTGCTAGAAACACTTTACAACGCCATGTTAAAACTTATCTTGGAAACGTTGTGGGATGATCAGGTGATATTGTTACAAGGGATTTGTTCGAGTGGGAACATAATGGATAACAAGGGAAAGGGTTTGAGGGAGGAAAGGGGGTGAGTATTTCAACTTGATATCATAGCTAAGCCATTGTAATACGTTTCATCGAGGGTACTTACGGTATATTATGTACAATACAGCACCAATGGCAAGTAACTCATTCAATAACGTTGCTCTTAAAACATTTTTAATAACGAGGATTCTTTTTCGAGTTCTGGTTAGTATAGCTTATCTGATTGGTTTTTCTAATATATGATCCGGTATTAAAATACATTTTTGTATCACCTCATATGGATTAAAAATAAGGGTAGTTTTTAGTTTGCAAAATAAATATAATTTGGCAAAAAAAAATTAAAAATAGTTAATTATTATCATCTCTGTAATCGTGAATCGTTTGGTTTAATTGAAATTCTAGCCCCCATAGAATCCAGACATTGAAGTTTTATGGGGTAATAGGATTAGTCGTGATTTTTACAATTCACTATTATCAATGGGAAAAGAGTGGTGGAGGGGGTGTATGAGATCGTTACAAAATAATATTTTTCAATTTGATGTTATCTCAAATAATATTCAGTTATATTTACACTGAAATTCCTAGTTATTATTCCACTATACAATATAATAATTCAAATCTGAATTATTTTATTTCTCAAATGAATGGTTGTTGTATAGAACTGAAATAATTTTTAAGCCTTGTTTAGTTATCTTAGTGAAAATTAAATAATTGAAATAATAATTAGTTTGTGTGACGATGATTTTTAATTTTAAATATACTTGATCTAACTATTGATATTATTTATATAAGACAGGTATAATCTTTTTTGGAAATTATTAAAACTTGAATTAATATGTCTCAGTAATCCCCACCTGTCTTGGAGCTTTTGTCAACCTTTCGGCGTTATCCGATTAAATTGTGGATTCCATCCAAATGGTAGACACATTTTTTAAATTTAAAATGATAGTTTTTTAATTACATCTTACATCAGTGTAGACGCATAGTTGCTCATGGGGTGAGGATGAGGAGCGTAAAAATTAGAGGTGACTTTCCTGAATTTAGGGGGAGGGAGAGCGGGATTAATTTAATTTTATAAATTAATTGATCTATTTTAAAATATTATTTTAATACACCGAACCCGAATCAAACCCTGATTTCTTCATCAGTGGTAATACAGTCAACTAATAGAATGACGCCATAAGCAATGCCACCACTGAAGCAAATTCCACCTTTTATACCCCTTCGGGGGTACACCTGTATCTACAATAATATAGGGGGATGATAAAGATATAATTTGAGAATAAATGCACCCATCTCCGAATATAGAGATATATGAAATATCATCTAGGTAAGATAAAGATTAATACATTTGACAAGGATTGAAACCCCGACCTCCCGGTCACATGGCTAGACAAACCAGACGAGGTCAACGCTTTCTCCCATGTGACCACGGAAGTGGGGGTAGCAATACGTCTGTTTATTCCGCGAGGTGTGAATGTCTAGAAGTACCTCGTGCAGCGTTGGATCAAGTCAAATGCCGGACGATGTGTCTGTCGGCACGTGCTACAAATAGAAGCCCTACTTAGCATATAAAGAGGATTTTACCGATTCTCCTTCCTAGAACCATTCGTTTGGCAGGGGAATACCATTTTATGAAGGTGTGGTCAAATATTCTACTAGAACTGAAGTAACTACCGAAAAAATGTATTTATTTTTAATACGAATTTTTATTTTCTTTGCTATTTTATCATTGAATATTACCCGCTTCGGTGACCCCGTGGTTGATTTTCTACTCTCCCTCCATGCAAATGTGAGTACACTAGCCTTCCTAATCCCTAAAATCATTAACAAAATTAGTACGTAAGCGTGTAACATGAACGGGTAGAAAGACGTGGTGCTAATAAAAAAAATTGATTATTCCATAATCAACTAACTATACGTATTCTTTGCTGGGTCCCATTTACGGACATTAGTATTATATTTAGTTTTAAGGTAGTAAATTACATATAATATTGAGTATATTATTATTTGAATGTGATATTCTAAATAAATATAATTTTTTTACTTAAAAAACTGTCTGAACTTTTTTTTTATCTAGAAAAAAGGTGTAGGCTGGTATTTTACTATAAAATTATATAGTCGTCCAATAATAATTGCTATCAAATAAATACTACTAGTTTCCATAATTATCTGATCTTATTTCCAAAAATGATATTATTTTTGGGAATATTTTCTACCCTGCGTCTCAATAACCGTTCGGACTATTTGTATAAACATACACTAGTTACGCTAGTATATTAAGTGTGATGAAGGTATACATTAGAGGAAATGCACCCGCTTTTTAATGGAGGGACAGGAGTAAAACTATTTAAGAAGGAAAAAAACTCTCTACACTTGCCCAGTATTTGAAGGAAAATATATCCCCATCACAGGCAAACCAGGATAAATGAACTTGATGACTAGTCCGTGTGCCAACCAGAGTAGGTTATTTCAGCAGTAGTAAGATTTGGGTGAGATCTTTTAGGTTCATACGATTTTTTTTTAAATTAAATTATTCATAAGAAACTTATTTTGATTTAAATAAAATCCTTTGCTTTCGTATAATTACTTCAAGGTGAGCATCCCCTTAAAGTTTGTGGATGGAAGTGGATCAATAGTACTATAGGGCATTATATGTAGGCCCACTAGGGGTTTCTTGAGTCCTATTATGTCTAAATAGAGCCAATAAACGTTTATTCACATGTCAATCACAATGACGTAATATAAAACTAAACTAGACTGCTTGGTGAAAATCAAGCGTGCATTATTGGCAGGTAACTAAATAGATGAGTTTTCGTTTATACCTTAATTCTGCCTGTTTAAAAAGAACTTAAGATTTTAATAAATGTCAACGTTGAAGCCGAAAAATTTGTTTTCATGATGCTATCTGTCTGTCTCTCTGTATTTCGGCCTAGAGTCAAAACAATTTTACTGATCGTGCTGAAACTTGGGACCTGGGGTTTTGATAAATTTACTATAAACTGTTTTTGGAATTGTATATCTAACCCTAAGACAAACGGTTTTTTAGTGGAGGGTAGAAAAAGAAAATAAATGGTACGGAACTCCACACGGACTTTCTTGCTCTATTGTTTTAAAATGGAGATATCTACTCAAAATTAGTTATATATGTGAATCGAAATAATATACACTAGCAAGCCCAAGCATAAATTGCTTTATACTTATCTAAAACTTTTTTAGTCCCGGTATTAAATTTTATAATTTTATTTTTAAAGAATTAATGTCCTCATTTGTATGTTTGGACCGATAAAAAGATAAATGTTGGGTCCACAGGGATCAACATTTCGTATTAAAATTTCAACTTACGGTTAAAATTTTTGACAATTTATTAGGTGTTGCAAATCTTCATGCCATCGCATTAATATTAAATTCTTCATTTATAAATTTTGACAGATAAAAAAAATTTAAATATTGACTATTGAGTTTAAAATGGATATATATCATTGTTGTACAAACATTTCTCCTAAGACGTTTAAGGAAAAACAACAAACTTTTAGAGACTCTATGGCATTGGAGAATTATTGCATTATCTCTTTATAACTAAAGCTCACAAAATTGTATTAATATACTAGCAGTCCCGCACGGCGTTGCCCGTGAACCACTGTAGTATAATAATTATATAAGCTTGACAACCTCCCCCCC
>CABFVX010001290.1:116474-157554 GCA_902151425.1 Timema shepardi | reverse complement strand
AAAAATGTCTAAAAATTATAGAAAAATGTTAAGGGTGGACAACCCTTATCACTAAGGGGTATGAAAAATAGATGTTGGCCGATTCTCAGACCTACTCAATATGCTCACAAAATTTCATGAGAATCGGTCAAGCCGTTTCGGGGGAGTACGGGAACGAACATTGTGACACGAGAATTTTATATATAAGATTTACCCGCCTCGGTGGCGTAGTTGGCTAACGCGCTAGTCTTATTGAGCTCGACTACTGAGGATGGAGAGATCGAGGTTCGAATCTCGGTCGGGTGAACTGGAGGTGGTTTTTCCTAAATGGTTTTCCACTCTTTCTCCAGGCAAGTGCAGGCTCACTTCCTCTAATTCAACCTTCCCAATTCCTAATCCATTAGCGTAATTAGTACTTAAAGCGTATAACCCGAACGGATAGTAAGACGCAGTGCTAAATAATAATAATATTAATATATTTGCCAATCTCTCGGAAAGTGTTGGATTTATAAAAATATAGTTCATAAAAAAAGTTTTAATTTTTAAAAGTACTACAAAATTTCAATGAAAAGTTATTTAGTATCTCCAATAGTTGCCGAGATACGAAAATTTCTGCTTCTGTAAAATTTATTTTAATGGTAATATGAAAATAACTAGTTTATTTATAATCTTAATTAACACCTAGAAACGAAATTTAATCGAAATCGTTAGTCGATTTTGTAAAATCGATTTTTTCTCTTTTTTGCTCTTTATTAAACTACTCTTAATTTTAAGTTTAAACAGACACACAGACAGACGTAATTGCAAAGACCACTTTTTAGGGTTTGGGGGGTTATGAGACGTCGACATCTATCAACATTTCAGGTTGGATTTTCTTTTTTTGACGCAATACTTTTATCTTTGGTGTTGGAAAAGTTAAAATATATATTCGTATAGCTTGAAAGTTGTTGGTCTTAGATTTTTTATAAAAATAATATTTTTATAAAAAAATCTATTATAAAGATATCTACATATTTTTAACGATAAGTAATTTCATATCTCAAATAGTTTAATAGATATTACAAAAAAATATAATTTACGCATCAGAGAGGAGCCCTTAAGTCATTTTGCCGAAATATCGAGAAAGCCATTTTGTTTGGAATAATTATAAATGTTTAGAAATTAAATTTAATCAAAATGGTTAAAGCTGATTTTAAGAAAATCGACTTTTTCTTTTTTTGCTCTCAGTAAACTACCCTTAATTTTAGAATTAGATATACAATTACAAAATCCCTTGGTGCAACCCTATAAAAAGCCTTTAGCCCAATCGGTAAAATAGTTTAGGATCTAGTCCGAGGTACAGACAAAAAGACAGAAATTCAAAAACCACATTTTGGATTCGGGGGGTCATGAAACGTCAGGTTTCCTCAAAATCTTAATCTCAATTTTTTTGACGATCACAATACATTCTCTAACTAACTGTAAGATAGTGAGAATGAAAAAAATCAATTTTATCAAAATCAATTATACAGATTTTGATCAAATTTAGTATCCAGGCTCTGATTAACATTACAAACAAATGAGCAACTCTCATGTAGGCCTACTAATGAAAACCAATTTGAAGATAATGTATATAAGGAAGTTTCAAATTTAATAATATCACCGCAACTATTTGACATACGAATCAACTTGACATCGTAAAATTGTAGTGCCAATTAAAAATATTTGATGTAAAATACATTTTTATAAAATTAATAGTTTCTGAGCTCTAAGCAAATATTTGTTTTGTGTGGAGTTCTTTTTTTAAAAGGAAATAGAATGTTGTTCTTTTTGAGAAATAAAGATGCTTCTATTTTCTCAATGTATATGTAACAGTATATATTATTTCACTTATGATATATGGTGCAGTGTTTTAGAAGCAAATTTATTATTTATTTTTACAAATATTACGATTCTTAGTAAAGCACAACTTGTGAATGTGGGGAATTTCAGGCCTCCACCGTGGTTCGGATCCCACGTTAAAACTGTTGGTCCTCCCGTTAAAACTGTAGGTCCTCCATTTCATCTCACAATCACCCTACCGCTACACATTAGTGTAAGTGCGTATAACCCAAACGGGTAGTAAGACGCAGTGATAATAATAATAATAATCTAGTAAAGACGTCTATTTTAGGAGGAAACCGAGAGAAAAAATGTGCGAAGTACCGTACCACTTATTTATATTACTTTTAATGCTTTCCGCCTTACCAGAGGTCCAGGAAATATGACTATCACCATCAATTGAGTAGGATTGAGGTAGGTCAGATTTATAAGAAATGTATTGGTATTAGCGTAGAAAGAGAAATAGGGGCTTCCATTCAAGAATAAAAAACTTAGTACATCCAACTGGTCTCCAAGCCCTGACCTCCTCAACACATCAACCTACACGAACACAAAGGTCATGCCTTTGTCCACATGCCCACCGTTACGGGTATTCTAACAATTGATTGTCTATCAATGGCACCAGTTTAATAGGAAGAAACCTTAATAGATATAAGTTCACGTATTCATACGTCAATTAAAGTGCTCTGTAAATGACACGATTGAAATATAATAACAATACCTCACTTTCTTACGCTATGACATCAGGATCTCTAAAGTTTATCACCGCACTTAAAGAAGTACGTCACATATCCCTATATTGAGATGGTTTTATCCATTCCACCTCATTACACCATATCCCTATCTTGAAATAGTTCTATCCAGTCCACCTCATTACACCCTATCCCTATCTTGAGATAGTTCTATCCAATCTACCTTACTTCAACCTATACCTGTCTTGAACTATTTCTATCCAGTCCACCCCATTACACCCTATACCTATCTTGAGCTAGTTATATCCAGTCCACCTCATTACACCCTATCTCTATCTTGAGATAGTTCTATCCAGTCCACCTCATTACACCCTATCCCTATCTTGAGATAGTTCTATCTAATCTACCTTACTTCAACCTATACCTGTCTTGAACTATTTCTATCCAGTCCACCCCATTACACCCTATCCCTATCTTGAGCTAGTTCTATCCAGTCCACCTCATTACACCCTATCTCTATCTTGAGATAGTTCTATCCAATCTACCTTACTTCAACCTATACCTGTCTTGAACTAGTTCTATCCAGTCCACCCCATTACACCCTATCCCTATCTCGAGCTAGTTATATCCAGTACTTTTATAAAATAATACCATCATGATAGAGATCGTGTTTTAATTTAGGACCACTCATTTTTAATTAATTTAAACCTGCCTCGGTGGGCGCATGGTCCAAGGCATCACTCTTACAATATTCTGGACTACCAGTTACGAAAGGAATAGGGTTCCGTGTCATAATCATATACACTTAGGCTGGAAATTTCTAAATTTTATCCTTCTTTCCTTTCACGCAAATATGTATAAAGTTTCTCTAAATTCAACTTCCTCTATCCCTAGCTCTATGGTATAAGTAATTAGATAGACCAAACGTGGTTCACACTTTTAAAAAAATCCAGTGATATATCATTGCTCTAGTTCTGGTAGCTGCCATTTCCAATTTTCTGAGTTTTATCAAACCAAATATCTTTCTTAAGGGCATCACAGAGTTTCATCCAGCAAAGTCACATGGGCTCTAGCTTGAACCCGGCGAACCTTCACAAAGCCAGAACTAAGTGGTGACAGACAAGGTGATTGATTACCCAACCCGATTGACATTTTGTATTAGGCAACGCGCACTGCTCACTCTCAATTCCCCTCCACGTGACTTAAACTCAGAAATCTATACACAACTTTCAATTGTAATTGATAGCTTTCGGATGCCATAGAAACTATGAGAGAGAGAGAGAGAGAGAATTATTTATTCTTCTTTTTTTTTTCTCTCTCTCTCTCTCTCTCTCTCTCCCCAGGATCAAATTGGAAATTTTCCTAGTTCTAAATTGTATGAATGAGCGTTCTTTACCCATAACTTTGCTTTTCTCTCGAACCCTCAGAGAGAGGAGTATTGTGATGGTCAAAAAAAAATCTAATTCAAGATTTTGAAAAATGCCTATAAGTGTAACCGAAAAGTTGTTCTTGCGTTGTCATCTGTCAGTGTTTCAGCATGATAGAAACATTTCTATCCTCGTTAATTATTGTACCCATGTGCCCACCGATGTGTATTTGCAACATTGAAAATTAAAACGATCCTTTACAAAGAACGACATACAAAAATAGTTATATTTCAAAGATATATTATTTTAAATAAAATAAGTAATTTAAATTAGCTTTCTATAAATATTGCGCGTTTTAAAGCAAGCAATGGCTTAAACTCGTGTGTGTGTGTGTGTGTGTTTGTGTGTTGTGTGTTTGTGTGTGTGTGTGTGTGTGTGTGTATATAATAAATGTAAATAGATGTAAATTACATATATTTATTTAGAGTATTGCAAAAAGTAAAAATTTATTATTCGTCCGGTAAATAGTCTTATGGAATTGATCAGAATTATACAAATAAACGTTTTTGATATATATTCTTTAACATATCTTACATTAAGAAAGTGGCTAAGGTTATCCAAATAAATTAGATATCTATGATATAAAAAAATCACCTGTACCAAACTCCGCCTATTCACAAATTTCCAGGAACAAATGAAAGAGAGGTTTCGAAATGGCTCTTTGAATATGTAATTTATTTATTTCGCCTGATGTTTGACTTAGTGAATTAAAAATTAAAATTTACTGGGAATACAATTTATGACCTGTCATCAGCATACACCTCAATTATAAACACATTTTTAAACATTAGTGAAGGGGAGATATAATGGCTCGTCAGGCGAAACAACAGTTACAAAATCACTCATTTTATTTTCATCCGAAATGAAATAAATCAATTACCATGACTAAATGTTGAATCTTATGATTGTAAATATGCCTGTGTGAAACAAAAAAAAATAACATTCTGTTTATAAAATTATAAATCATAATGCTAAATGTGCTGCCCGGTATATTTAGTTTACCCTTAAAAGAGAGATGGACATTGTTTAATCTTCAAGCTAAGCAAAGAGATCATCTTGAAATTCTCCTATACCTAGTTCACACTTCGATACATTTTACGGGAAATATTGTTTCCCAACATGTTTCTCTTGTTTCGTAAACGGTTTGGGAATATTTTTTCGGATTTCTTTAGTGTTTCCCAGCGAAGAAAACTTGTTTCACGTGATCCATTTCAAATGGGACACAAGCAACATGTTTGCCAGTCTAGTCTGGTCGCAAGCATGGCCGTAGCTTCACTAAGGAACTCACTGACCCAAACCTCAAGGTTGACATTGAGGGGATACGATGGTCGCGGGTAGGGGAAAAGGGGGGGGAGGCATGTTTTTCTTCTTATAGTTAAACCAAATTTCACCTGAGTACACAGCTTCACAGTAGATATGAGAGCAGGAAGGCTACTAATGATTACTTCAATATTTTACTGTAAATACTAGAACATAACATGATCGTAAACAATCTCTCTACTTCATTCGCTGCGGTTGGAGTGTCCAAATTTGAACAAATTATGTTCAAAACCATTCTTAAAGTGTTCCCAAAGTTAACAACTCCCCTCCGCCCCCCTATTTTTCTCATTGGTGATTCAATATCGATGGTGTGATGTGTGGTGTGCAAGTATCAGCGACTGCACAAACACACAACACAAGGAAAACACTCGTCATAAACTATCATATGTATACGTACATACACATCTACTTACTTAAAAACCAAATACATGTGTGATTCGACTGCAGGATTGGTAATGACTAGATGTTCAAGGAAATGTTCGCATAGACGTCGAAACTACACTGGACTCAAACTGAACAATGGACAAATATTGTTACAAATAAATGTTGGGGAAAATATCCAAACTGTTTTCAAACAAATCCGCCTCATTGTTCTTTTCTAGTCTGGACACGGTAGTCTTCAATAATAACATGATTGGAAATCCTTATTTCGTTAATATACTTCACTTGCATTAAAATGTAGATCTGATGTCCCAATATATTTACATAAGCGTCTGTGAGATATTTAGTCTTGTATAAAGTAAAATATTGGTATCAATATGTGTGATTAACGAAAATTTTTAAAGTACATTTTTCAAAACCTATTGTCCAAAATTGGTAGAATTTTACGAGTATGTTCTAATATGAAGTTTTCAATCATTTTGATGTCTTAAAACGTCATTATGTGAAATGCATTGGGTGAAAACCCTATTGGCTATGTCTTAAATTCAAAATATGCAATGGGGAGAAAAAGATCTTTAAAATAAAGGAGATAGATTATTGAAAAACTCAGGCCTACTTATTACTCTATGGTATTAGGAATTTGAAGATTTATCTCCGCACTTAAAAAAGCACGCTACCTAGTGCTATCTTGAGCTAGTTCCATCCAGTCCACCTAATTACAGCCTATCCCTATCTTAAGCTAGTTCTATCCAGTCCACCTCATTACACCCTATCTCTATCTTTAGTTAGTTCTATCCAGTCAACCTCATTACACCCTATCCCTATTTTGAGCTAGTTCTATCCAGTCAACCTTATTACACCCTATATCTATCTTGATCTAGTTCTATCCAATCCACCTCATTACACCCTATCTCTATCTTGATCTAGTTCTATCCAATCCACCTCATTACACCCTATCTCTATCTTGATCTAGTTCTATCCAATCCACCTCATTACACCCTATCTCTATCTTGATCTAGTTCTATCCAATCCACCTCATTACACCCTATATCTTTCAGGTCAATTTTAATGTTATCCTCAGACCAGTGTCAAGAATATAAACTATTTACATATTTTAAATCATTTTGGTTTGCAATAAAATAACTAAACTTTCTAATAGACAATAGAGACAAAATATTACTACTAAGTATTGTAGTTATGTATTTAGACCCTTCATATCCCGTTTTAATCTTCAGCTTATTAATGCATATTAACCAAAGGTGAAATGCATATTTCTCCATAAAACACAATTAAATTTGACATTTGATTCTCATTAGGCCTGTAATTTGCAGAAATAGAAGGTCAACAATAAAATATCGATATTGATAATGTTTTATATTCAAACACTCTGACCTTGAATTAAATACAGATTAGGTTCACGTTTATTTAATAAAAGATAAGCTTTTCGAAACAGATCTACCTCGGTGGCGTGGTTGGCTATTGCGATAGTTTCGTGTTGAGCCAGACTGCCGAGCTTTGAATCACGGTCGGGTCAACTGGAGGGGGGGGGTTCCTAAATGTTTTCCACTCTCCCTTCACACAAATGCAGGCTCACTTCTCTATATTCAACCTTCCCAATCCCCTACCCATTTATGTAATTAGTACTTATGCGTTCAACCCGAGCGGGTACTAAGACGCGTTGCTAAATAATAGATGTTTGAAACTGGCCAAAGTAGGCTGAAAATGTTATTAAATTTAGATTTAATCAGATTTCACTCTTTTTTTATTCTGTATTCTATAAGCCATATTCTGTCAAATTGGGATTGTGAATGTTTTGTGGAAACTCTTTTTTTCGTCAAGTAACAATCCTACAACTTCTTAAAAACAACACAATCCACATTGGTGTTCGCGTGGACTGATCGTCACTTTCATCTAACCTGGTTTGCATGGGATTATACTGACAAGCTTTCGTTTACTGGTGTCTTTTTTTCGCCTAAATTGATTTCTCCTCTCATTCCACGCAAATCGAGTACACTTCCTTACTATAAAACCTCCCTCATCACCACCACATTAGAGTAATTAGTAATTGTGCGTGTACCCCGGACGTGTAGTAGGATTCGGTGACTAAATTTTTTTTAAAAATCCACTCATATTGTAAGGATAATAAAGTAACATTTAAACGGAAATATCCCCCCTATTGATTAGAGCAGAGGTCCCCAACCTTTTTGTACCTTAGAGCACATTCAAAACTAACGGTAGTGTGGCAGGCACCAATCACTTTTTTCAAGGCAAATTTACTAACTCTCACCAGACTCGACGCTATACACACGACTGGTCAACAGCTATGTTAAGTTTCCAACAGCGATTGTGATGTTACATGTGGTTGTGGGTAATATTCATGGCCGTAGCCATGGAGGGAGGGGGATTTAACCCCCTCCAAGTTGGCAAAAAATGTATTTAAAAAAATAATGCCTTATTTACGGTTTTAACAAGACCAAAATAAAGACACAAGGAACTAGTTAATTACTCAACACCATTTTGGTGCTTGGGTATATTTTTAAAATATATGTTTATTCTGTGTTTATTTAGGCAACAAAGCAGGGTCGAACCATGTAAAGCTATTTACAAAATAAATATGAAGTATTAAGGTGGTATTAGGGAGTGTGTGTGAAGAGAATGATGGAAGGAGGTAGGTCTTTGAGATTAGGAAAAAGCAAAACCATTCAGCTTGAAACTACAGTAGCCCCATGAGTTCTTTGGTGCTGACTGACGGCTCACAGCTGACTTCTGGCAGTCAACATAAATTTTGACAGTCATAAGTGACAGCTGCTAAACACATGTTTTTGCAGATCATATGGTTCGGTGTAGGGATACATAATTTGGTCTTGTAACTTTTCAAAGCCGTCAGTTGTCAGCTGTGTTTTATCAGTCAGCACCAAAGAAGCCATGGGGCTACTGTATACCCAGCCCGGACACTTAGCTCATACCACCTCGTAAAAAAATCTAGTTCTGTATCCAAATTGGTGGTTTGGATTAATTTTTATCAACAGAATTCCACTATTCTATCACCCCAGTACTGGTACATTTTCTATACATTCTACCTTCTCATCTCATCCAATTAGTGTTAATATGTGGATAGACAAACCGGGTATTAAGACCTGTGTGAAAACAATTTTTTTAAATCACCGCTTTTCTCCTGTTTTGAGAGTTTTTTTTAATCTGATCAACTTGGTATAATTGAACATTGGCCTTCTAGGTCTGAATAAAAAACAGTTATTTGCATTTGACCTTGGTGCTAAATTAAGTATCTCTTGCAGGTCAAACACTATAAAAATGCTACGTTGGATTGAAAAAGCCAGAATTGATAATTCCAAATCAAAAGTTTCCTGTTACCATTCCATCTACCTGCAGATTTCCTCCACAAGGCTTGTAACCACCCCTATCTCTCCTCACCTACACACACACATACACAACCCTCTTATGAAAGGCTTCATTCGAAATAAAGGTTGGAATCGGAAGATCGTTCATTGTGCGTGTATTCAAAAGTACCCGAGGGATTTTGGATCCTTTTGCCCGTGAAAATGTATGTTAAGTAAATAAATCCGCCCTTTGGCGTGTACTTTAGAGAGTTTCAGGTGAAATGAATAGCCCCCCCCCCTTCCCCTACCATATTCCCACCCTGCTAATTTTAATGCCTGGCGGGGCCGGGATTAATTAAATGTTAGGGCATCCTTCTCAGGTATTATACCTGGTGGTAGAGTTCAATACGTAGTATAATATAAATCAAAGAATTTGGTCGTGAGCCAGAATTTGGTGGAAAAGAACAGTAACAAGGAAATCCAATTTTCAACCAAATAAATGTATAAAGTTGGGCGGTAATTCCCAGACTCTCAAATTAGATAGGGGGAGCGTATAGGGAATGAAGTTAACTTGCACTTTACAAACAAGACATACAAACCAACTTAATTCTATAATATATGTGGTATAGGAGTAAGGTGTCGGATCTCTGTGCTGAGGGTCCCGGGTTCAATCCTCGATACCTGCACAGATTTATCTGGCTACCAAACCCTTCCTTCACCTCTGACAAGACATCTTGTGAATTTGGGGAATGCCATGGCCTCCACCGTGGTTCGGATCCCACGTTAAACTGTAGGTCCTCCATTTCATCTCACAATCATCCTACCATTACACATTAGCGTAACAGACGCAGCACTCTGCTAAGTGAGGAATTACTATACAACCAAGTTGTAAGACACGAATTAGATATAAGGTCTTTATAGTTTTCACTAGTTACATAGTTTTTCCAGCCTGTAGGTTATTTTTTAATTTCACCCCTTTCATTATTCGTTTTTGCTATATTCAATTATATTAATGATGTGGTTTATAGGCGCGTCGACAAATACTGGTCATTATCGTATATTATTTTCGCTAATGAGGTTATGATGAAAAGGGTATACCTTAGTGGAAATGTACCCTTACATTCTTGGTGATAGAGTGTAACTTCATTTAGGAAGCAAACACCTTCGATCCACCTGTCTGGTAGTCGACCCCAGACCTCTTCATCATCATCAAAACAGACAAAGTTTATCTTGACATTTTTATGTGGTATATTTAAAAAGGTTGTATTAGGAATTATATATATTATAAACATCCCCCACCCCCTCTAACTGCTAATAAGAATATCAAGGACATATTTGTAAAGTGACTTAAGGAGGCAGCTTCGGTTAGTTCTAGAACGTATCACTAGCTATCAGACCACAGGGTCTGTGTTGTTTCCTGGAAATACTTCTCTATTATTTCCAAGTTTCTACTCCCTTTAGCTACTCAACTACAGCCACCCTTTGTCATCTCAATAATAAAAACGGGAAAGAAAACTATGAAATTTCTGATATCAAGGTAAAGAGGAGAGATCCCTGATATTTCTCAAATATCTTAAAAGTATCTGTTGTGAGCCTATTAAAAAATGACTGTATTATTACAGGAAGGCTTAATATAGATCTCTTTTTCATCAAGCCTGGTCACACAGCTACGATAGTGTGATTAAAAACGCGTTGAAAATGAGATGATGACACAGTTTCACACATTTTTTCTATCAACAAGATTCAAACTATAAGGCTGGTGAGGAATTTTTCGGCTTTATTTTGGCATGATCCATATTTTTAAATAACTCATTGTAAAATTAAATATTGCGTTATAACAGAACGTCTCAAGGCTAATATCTCGCTCTAGTCCCAGTCTTATGACTACTGGATAAATATTTCTATCGGGAGGTTAAAGTTATCTACCAGATAAAGATTATCGGCCACTTTAATATCTCACACGTATTATGAACTGAATTTATCTTCTGGATAGTTATCTGTAGTATAAATATAATTGTATGCATAAAACGCAAGGTTGGTACTGTTTTGATTGGTGCGCGCATGCATACAACCTGGCTAGTAGCTACAACGCTTAACATTTTGTTAAATAATGGCGGCTAAACGAGTGCGAGGAAATAGATGGCGTCACGTGGGCACATAAGCTAAGTTGTCTTGCAAGTAATAATTTCTGTGTCTGCCAAAATGTGGCTAATAGCTGGGCACAACGTTTACAAAATTTCATTTGTTGTCCTTACATTTAAATAATTTGTTATTATCTTATCTTACTAATATACTAATATTATAATTGCGAAAATTTGTGTGTTCGAATGTTTGGATGTTTATTACTCAATCACGCCAAAACTGCTGAATGGATTCGAATGAAACTTTGTACGTTGGTAGAGTATGTTCTGGAATAACATATATGACTATTCCCAACCTTTGATTTTAAATAATAATAAATATATAATTATAATGTGATTTAAATGATGTTATTTAAGAATTTGTGATTCAAATTTTGTAATTAAAGTAATTAGTAATTAGTGTGACGTAGTTTAATACTAATAAATATTAAATATGGTGTGATTTTAGCTATATAGTTTGAAAAAATATTCCATTTATTTATTTATCTTACTAATTATGGAGGTAAAAATTTAAAAAAAATTATAATTGATAACTTACATAATATATTTCTTTTATTACCCAAATATTTTAAAGTGAAAATTAAAATACGGCAGTATTATTTACAGCTATAACTGAGAAAAACACACAGATATTTGAAAAAAATAAAGTTTTATTTAACCACCGTGGTTCGGATCCCACGTTAAACTGTTGGTCCTCAATTTCATCTCACAATCACCCTACCATTACATATTACCGTAAGTGCGTATAACCCGAACGGACAGTAAGACGTGGTAATGATGATGATAATAATAATCTGATGAGGATGTATCTGTTAAGGCCATTTCACACTGACATCTGAGGTGTCCTTGGTACGGAAGTTTTCAGATCACTCTCTGGGCGATAGGTAGGCGTCCATTTGGACGTTTTGGACAGAGCATGCGCAATGGCGTTTAGAAGAGCACATTATCGCCAACACTACGCTACAGTAGAGCAACTCAAGTTTGTAGGCATAAAAAATGTACGCGGACGTTTGGTTGTAGTGTGAATTGGATCGTCCATGGACATTTATTTCGTCCACGGTTACCGTGGACACCGTGGATACCAGTGTGAAATGGCCTTTAGGAAATGGAATCCAAATTTGTATATTTACTGGCAGTAGAAGTATCAGGCAATTTTCCCTGTGTCTTGTATGTTTATATATATATATAGTTCAAGCGTTATTTTTACGGTTCCATTTATATTTGGTATGCTCTATCTTTTTTTGTATTATTATGATTGTAAACTTACTCATTTGCTGTGTCCTTCATTATGGGCCTACTTAAAATATTTTAAAATTTGAACAATTCCAAAAAGGTCAATTAGGCCTAAGGATGCACACGTTCGCCTAGAAACTAGCGCATAACAGAAACGTGGTCACGTGACACACTCTAAACCAATCACAAGATGTCCGCTTAATCGGCGCGAGCTGTTCTGCTAAAGTTCAACTATTCTCTATTTTGTCCACTCTGTCAGGAGAACCAATCAAATCTCAGAACCAACCATCTCAACTTAGTGCGCGTGTGCATATGACAGCGCATGCGCTGTAGAGTTAGAAGCGAGCGGACATCTTCGTTATCCGTTGTGAGGAGAATTTAAATATCCCGTTAATGTAAAGCTTGTATCGATTTATTGAATTGTATCCCGCCACAGCGCTATAATTTGAAAACATCCATCACGAGAATTATCTAAAATTTATGTTTATCCACTATAAAATAAAATATGTTGATAATCAGCTGTTTTAAAGCGTTGCAATGAATCATGGGTCAACTTAAATTGTGTGAATTACCGCGCAGATTCTGCTTTCTATTTTTGGCGAGACTGTGAATAAAGCTTAAGACATGTTAAGTCAATGCGGTTCTTATAGCAAACTCTATCCATACCAATTGACCAGCTGATATAATATTACCATCACTGGAAGCATATAGGAGTCCGACACCTTTGCTCAGTCAGCAGCTTGTCTGTATACTAAGCTAAGAGTCCCGGGTTCGATTCCAGGGATGGCAGAGACATTTATCGTTGGTGAAATGTGAGTTTCCCGTTTCACAGTGATGAATTAACGGCGGTATGTTGTGTCAATTCTAGATTTAAGCCAGTTTAAAAGTTATGTGTTGATTTAATCAGTAGCTTTAGAAAAGAGACGTTAAAAAACCTCAAATAAATTAAATTAAAGATGATAGTATCTATTAAAAATGAAAGTTGAAAATCACATTATTTCATGTAGCAATATAAATAACTAGTCGGACTATACACATTCTTAATTACATTTAAAAAATCGGGGATGAGGAAGGTAGATTTTTAGAAGAAAAATACCTGCATTTGCGTGGCAAGAGTGATAAATCATTTATTTAAAACAAAACACGGCACACTCTACCAATATTTGAACCTGAATCTCCCGCCACCGGCTAGTTGAATTAGGTGAGACTAATGCGTCATAGTTTGATGGGGTTCATTTTTATCAACCTTTGTAATAGCAGAATTCCTGTCTTAGTTTGTCACTCCCAATGAAGGTTGCCGGTAATTAGTGTTGTCCAAAGTGTTGTGTTGTCATAACGACAAAACAAGTGACTTAATTTGACTTATTAATTGTTTTTATTGGTGTGTACACTTCAATATTGACGTGTGGCCAAACAGTGAAACCTCGTTTACACAACTAGCAAGCTTCATTAGTGAAGTGTGTATTCCACAATTAAAAAATTTGTTTGATCTTTCTTTTTTATTGGAGGGAGTGGGATAATTAACTATAAAATGAAATGGAAATGTTTGAGTTGTCCTCTTAAATTTTAACTACTAGATGTATTATTGTCAAACGATAAAGTATCGGTGGTATTTGTTTTTACATATTTAACATTTATTTTATTAAATTTCTAAATTAACACATTTTGACGCAAGAAGTGAACAAGCCCCCTCTTTAAAAAATATGTGTTGGATAATCTAATTATAAGTAAAAAACCCACTTCACTACCCGAATGTTTAAGGTATTAGTCTCACAGTAGACTAGACGGACGATGACATGGAGATCAATGTTCGATTCTCAGTCGGGTGTACTGAGGGTAGTTTTTCATAAATGATTTTTCATTCTTCCTCCACGCAAATTCGGGTACACATATTCTGAATTTAATGTTCCTTATCCCTAAAAAACATTATTGTAATTAGTACACAATCATTTAACCCAAACGGCTAGTAAGATTCTGTGCTAAAAAAATGAAAGTGTTTATATAGTCTAATTTTCATAGAAATATATTTCTGACAGCTGTAAAATTACTGAATCTACTCTCACGTATTCATACATCAATTCATTTATTCTACACTTGTCACCCTTGACAGATATTATCAATGATTATATAATAGCAATAATATGTTATTAATGTTGATCAACAAAGAAATATTATTGTATTTTAAATGAAAATTGTACTGTACTTTTATCTTATGGCATATATTTTCACGGACACTACCATAAAGTTAAATATGCTAAAATACCAATTTTTATCTTTTAATTAAATATATTTTTTAGAATTAGTGAATAAAAGTATTATTTCAGATGAATCTTGTCCTAAATTTAAGAAATATTAAATAATACACTTTCTTAAAACAGTTTTTTGTTGCATTCTTAATGCTACTTCAGGTCCTGTCTTATATATATATATACATATATATACATATATATATATACATATATATATATATATATATTTATTTTAACTCTAAACTTACTCATAATAATGATTAGTTATTTCATTAATCTAATTTATCAATATAATAATAATTAAAAGTATTAATGCCGTCAACTTTAAGTGGTCACGTGATTTAAAAAATCTTCAATCTAAAAATAAACTGAATTGCTTCTGCCTTAGGAGACTAATGCTCGAACCTCGATTAGGTTTCTCACTTTGTATTTTAACAACTCTGTTTCACACTAATGTGGGTGCATTTCTTAGACACTATCTTTGCCGTTTACATCCCTCATATTAACCCAATAATATTCCTTGTACGATAGTTATTGAAATAATGACATCACATTTTATATTCTACCGAAGTGAATTAATATATCTAAAAATTAGTTGTATTTATTTTTAATTTTTTTCCGTCGCGTCTTAGTACCTCTTCTGGTTATCTTGATACATTAATTAGAATGAGGATGAGGATCGTGGAGATTTTAGAGGAAATTGTATTCTCATTTGAGGGAGGAGTGAGTGGGAAAACAATTTTTGGAGGGGAAAAAAACACTCATTACACTCGAAAGTGATTCAAACCCTCTCTCACTCTTTCATCAACAATTCAATCAAACTCGAGGTGGGTGTTTTATATCTTGAGACAACCAATGCGGGTGGTTTTTACTTTACCATATCAAGAGAAAGTATTGTAATCTTGAACATTTTCTACCTTGAGACTATGATGAATCTTAATGTTTTATGTATGTCTGAACGCAAAAATGTGGATTTTGTCTGTCTGTCTGTCCACAAATATAAAACCGTTTGAAAAATTTTATTCAGCCTTTATATTTAGATTATATAGGGAAATACCCCAATTAATTATTTTTAATTTGAACCTAGCCCTTAAATTAAGGGTGGTTTACTAAAAACGGTTATATTTTATTTTATATATTTAATGTTTTAATTAATTTTCTAAATAAATAATTATATTTTTTTTTTCTAAAAAAACATTTTATAGCAGTTCACTGATGACCAATTTATGTAAATAAATCTAACGTTTTGTCCAAAACTGGTATCCGTAGACTATTGTATTTGATAAATAATAATATATGTTTATTTTTCTAAAAATAAGTATAATTTAAGGCTAGTTTATTTAAGCATATTATAAAAAATTAAAAAATCTAAATTGACTTTGAAGTATGAATTAAAAATGGCTATTTTTTCATGATAAATAAGAATACGTTTTTGTTTTTATAAATTAAAATTAACTTTGCGGTAGTAATAAATAACCTTTTTTAAAATCTTAAATTCATTAAAAACTTTCAACAATTTATTTAAAATTGATAAAGAATTATAAAGAGTGTTTAAATTTTGACTAACAAGTAATGAATTTATTTTCACGGGGAAAAATTTACTCAGGGGGTAGTTTACTGAAAATATATTTTTGAAATTTTTTCTCTTAGAGCTTTTATACACAATATGAGAGAGTTTGTGTTAATGTATCGTAGCCTTTATTTTTAATCAAAATATCTTATAAATAAGGACTTGCTTTTGTTTAATGAACAGGGATGTTATATAAAAAAATGTGACTGATTTATTTAAATGTAAATGATTTAATAAAGTGCTACTTTAATTAAAGTTCATATTAAAATGAGAACTTTAGGGGTTGGGGGGACTAAATTTCATGTGGCTCCTCTTCATATACCATTTGCATGCTATAGTGGCGGTAGTACTCTCTTGGGAATCAAGGTTTCCACACTAAGTGAATGTTCTGGAATAGAATCCTCGCAACTAAGTGGTTGGAAGTGGGGTTTGTGGGCGAGAGAAGGTGGAAAAGGGGGAAGGTGGGGGGGAAAGGGGGTTTAGAGGATATGGGAGGTGGGGGAAGGAGGGTATTTACACTGTCTCTGAGGATCACTATTGAGTTACATGGAATCTGCATAATACTAGAGTACGATTTTATTAATATTGTATTTTCAAGTTTCAAATCCTTTACGCTTGCTTTGGTCATTCGTGCGGAAACTGAAAATATGGAAACTTATAATCATGTTATCACCTATTAACATAGAAAATATTCACACATATATATAATACGTGTATATAATATATGTAGGCTTGTATATGTATCTTTATATTAATAAAAGAAGTGATTGTTTGTTAGTGTGTGATACCCAGTCAAATCTACGGCACGCAGAAATCTGACATTTTTAACATAGGTGGGCGGAAGGGGATCCGAATGCACATCGAAGCCAGATTTTTATGTTTTATATGGTTTAGATTTTCATTTCAAATATACGGGCCCAATNAGTGGGTCACGGACAATGCCATGCGGGCTTGCTAGTTATATAATATATAAAATCCATCTCCATAGTACGAAAATATATATATTCTTGTGAGACATAATCTTGACCTATTATATGGGTCTAAACTAATAAATGAGTAATTTAATAGAAATTTGATGACCTGGAGATGTGTAACCGGTATTAAAATTAACCATTTTTATACCAGAAGTCAAAACGGTTCCCCCGTCCTGTCCCCCTCCCCTTCCTCCCTCACACACATCTCCGGAACAGCTGGGTCTAAAGGGGGCCTTATATCCGGATTGGAGCTACCCCTTTAAGATTTATCCGAAAAAATTCCCCCTCATAACACTTTTGGTCCCCCCTTCCTTAAAGGGATCCACGGAAAAAATTATCTACTCCTTTGTAGTCCTCACCGTATCTTTTTTATCAAATTATTGTTGAATTGGATCAGGGTTTGCCCATATATATAACAAACTATATAATTAAACTATATATAATTAAAATTCCATATAAATATAAAAATTTCATTTACATATATATATGGAATTTTAATTTCATATCCACATTAGGTAAAACAAATTTAAATAAATTTTAATATTCATCCGAGTAGTTTTTTTTGATACCCGCATCGTTGGGCACGGACCTAATGCGTTGGTCTCATCTTGTCTACTTTTCAGTGAAGGGGAGGAATGGGTTGAATTTTAGCTTGGTCTACTTAGGTAATGTTTAAAACATGGTTTACCACTTTTCTCTCCACACAAATGATATTGCGCTTCTTCTAAAATCTGCCTTACTCATCCCTAGACCATAAGTGTAACAAAAATGTGCAGATACTCCAAATGATTGTATTAAATTAATTTTCAAAAAATATGTGTATTTTTTAAGACTTGGGTCTCCCTTCACGTGAATGTGGGCACATTTTCTATACATTCGACCTTCCTCATATTTAATTCATTAGCATATATAAGGGGATATATTGAATGGGCAGTAATACACTGTGCGTGGGAAATAAATAAACACTAAATGCTTTCTCGTTGTAAAATTTAATTTCCAAATTGATTTCATCCAATCATTTAATATTGTTGCTTACTGATAAATGAATATTTACCACTAAATATTGGGGAAGGGGGGCGGGAACGGGGGAATATGTTATTGGCGCTTGGTAAGAAGGAATACAGTTTTTTTAATTCACAGGATTCATATTATCAGATAACACTGGTTTAATTCTATTGGTCGTGATTAATTGATTATTCGCTAAAAATATTTTAAAAATTCAAAACATTTTTTTTTGTATGTCAGAGTAGGTAAGAATATTTATAAAAAAATATCAGTAAAGTACTTCACTTCTTTATAAATGATAACAATATTTCGGTTTATTCGCTTATGTACTAATAATTCTAAAAGTTTTAAGGATTATGAAGGTTATATTTAGAGGAAGTGTACCTTCATTTGCGTGCAGGGAGAGTGAAAAACTATTTTGAAAACAACATCCTCAGTACACCCGACCAAGATTCGAACCTAGATCTCCCCATCATCGAAAGTCTAGTCTAATTTGAGAGTAGCGTCTTAGACCATGCGGCCAAAAAAATTGGTAGAAATTGAAACTTGCCGATGAGCTAGGAATAAGAAATGTAAGAATAATAGTAAATGTACCTTCAATTTCCCCCCACCCTCCCAACCCGTTCCCGGAAGCATACTCAAACAAGAGTGACATGTTAGGCCATCCGACCCCCGATGCAGGTCAATAAAAAATAAATAAACACGTAATTTATAGGTGGGAGCAGACAGAGACAGGCCTATTAAAATAAGTGTTTTCGGAAATAAACTCAAATTAATTTATCCCAAAGGTGACCTGGTGGTTTAGGGGTAAGGTGTTGGATTTCTGTGCTGGGAGTCTGGGGTTTATCCTCGGTCCCGGCACAGATTTATCTGATTACCAAACCCTTCCTTCACCTCTGACAAGACGTGTATTAATCACAACTTGTGAATGTGTGGAATACCAGGCCTTCACCGTGGTTCGGATCCCACGTTAAGCTGTAGGTCCTCCATTTCATCTCACAATCACCCTACCATTACACATTAGCGTAAGTGTGTATAACTTTAACGGGTAGTAAGACTTGGTGCTAATAATAATAATAATAATAATTATTATTATTATTATTATTATTTATCTCAAAGTAAGCAATAACATTTTAAGTTTAGTCAGAAAACTCACTATACCTATTTTAAATATTGAATCAATTACGTAACAGTGTTTATTGTAATATAAACGTAGCAAACTTTAGTATAATTTTATAAATACAATAGACCTTCATTTTGATACGATTTCATAAGATGTTCTAGAACAAGAAAATACAGTGGATACTGCACAAACACTTCCATTTGGAAGTTTTGGCACTTCACTGAAATGTAATCAACAGCCCCCATTCAACCTGTTTGCTTTAATTAGTGGAATAAGCTTGTGTAACCGTAACCCCAAAGGAACTTCACTCGAATAACAATTGCAAGACAAGGGATGTACAATTTTCGTGGATATTAGAAAAAAAAATACTGACTGCATTTGTGGACTAGTGGTCAGAGTGTCGGGTTACAATTTCCAGAGGGCCTGGGTTTGATATCTGTTAAATAGTCGTCTGAGTTTCTGGCTTCAGATCCAGAGAGCCTGGTGTTCGATATCTGTTAAGTAATTATCTGAGTTTCTGTCTTCAGATCCAGAGAGCCTGGTGTTCGATATCTGTTAAGTAATTATCTGAGTTTCTGTCTTCAGATCCAGAGGGCCTGGTGTTCAATATCTGTTAAGTAATTATCTGAGTTTCTGTCTTCAGATCCAGAGGGCCTGGTGTTCTATATCTGTTAATCAGTGAGTCAGAAATGAGATCATGCAGCCTCGAAAGAACAAATGAGGAGCTACTTGAATAAATAAGTATTTGGTCTTGTCTAGAAAAGTGAGATTAATTACTAGATGGTTTGTCGTACTGACCACATGACACCATCTATTCGAAGAGGTTGGCACTATCTTAAATAAAAAACGGCGACCACTCACCCGGTATGGCTCTAAAATCAGAGAAAAAAGATGACACAAAACTTTATATTTAAGAATGATTATATAAAATAATATTAATGTGATTTTTAACTGAGCTCTATTAAAAATATAACTCAGTTCAAGATTATATATAATCTATATCGGTGGTTGAATGGTATATGACTCTAAGGCGGTAGAGAGGAGGCCGGGGTTCAAATCTAGACCTGGCTTGTCTCAGATGTGTTTTTTTCCTTGTAAAGTTTTTTCATCATTTTGTTTATTCGTGAGAATAAAGATACAATTTATTTTAATTCTACCTTCAGCCATCATCTTGGTCTAGTGGTTAAAATCACTGGCTACTAGACTTATGGTCCTGGGATCGATTCCCGACAGTTCCAAAGGCATTTTTCCCGATGGGTAATTCTCCTTTTTGTTGCCATAGTTTAGTTAGCTGGTCTTATATTAGGTGTAAGACTTCTACTGGCCCTACATAATAATCATCATTATCATCTCATCGGGACAGAGTAACGAAACCTAAATATTGCTCCAACTCCCAAGATATTTACGTGCCAATTATTGTCAGTAGAAGAATTGGAATATCTAGCAGATAATGTTGGTGGCACACGCTATAAAAAAAATCCACATTTTCATCCCTAACCAAGTAGTAGAGTAAATATATGTGCAATCTATCTTGGCCGGGTAGTAAGACGGAAAGAGCATAAAAAAAATACAACAATAAGAAAGTCATAGATTGTATATTAGGGCATGTTAATAGCTGTAAGCTAAGTCTGTAAATATTCAACTAAATTATGATTATTTACCAAATAAATAAATTTATAATTTAAACTGTATCTTAAAAGTATAGGCTTATCTGAACTAATTTAAATGAAAATTATATATTTATTACAAATTAATTATTTATAATATGCAATAATAATAATATTCTTAAGGTTGGTGCTTGGACACTTTTGCCCAGATATTTTGTAATTAAAAACTTACCTTTTCTATTACTTTAGGAACTCTAAAGTTCATTTCCGCATTTTCAAAAGTACGCCACCTAGCCCTATCTTGAGCTAGTTCAATCCAGTCTACCTCATTACACTCTATCCCTATCTCAAGCTAGTTCTATCCAGTCCACCTCATTACACCCTATCCCTATCTTGAGCTAGTTCTATCCAGTCCATCTCATTACACCCTATCCCTATATTGAGATGGTTTCATCTAGTCTACACCATTAAGAACAGATTCATAAAATTAATAATTTTTGTATATTTCAACCGAAGGTATCTGATTTTTATCAACCCCAAATTCCCCGCAATTTATCAATAAAAACCGTCATATTACATTGACGAACCCCAAGTATATTCTTTTTAATATCCGATTTAATTTCGAGCATACCAGTCCTTTTCATGTGGATATTTTATAACATATCTATTTCCCCGAAACCAAATGAATGATTTTGTGCCGTCTTGTCAATAAACGGCGCCAACAATAATACATCGCCACAGATTGTTGAAAAGAGGAAACGGAACATACAATATGTTGTACAAAAGTTTTATATTCTGAAGTTTTAATTTATTACAAATCAAATGGAAGCCTAAATTAGTGAGGTATCATTTTATTCTTTCTTAAGGCGATTGCATCTTTTCATTTAGCGTGGAAATGCAAAGACATTGGAACAAACGGTTATCTTCAAAAATGTTTATTATTTTGCAATTTTACTTTGGAAACGGTTTGTTCAAGAATAGAAGCATGTTGATTAATTTATACTTTTTATATACACACACCTCTTCTGTAGTTTCATCAGTGATAAAATTTCGATAAAACTGACATTTTTTAATATAAATTTTTTAGCTTCATTTCAAAAAATAAAAAATCAACAATTAATTAACATCGAGACTTAATCTTAGAAGGGGTGTTGAAAATATTAACATACAAATTTCACCCGTTAACGAGAAAACTGATATTTCCAAACGTATGATTTTTCCGCAAGACCTGTCCGGTAGCCAGCGCCATCTACGGTTTCCGTGATTCATTTGTTCTTGTTGGCGTGGAAGGATACTTTGGTCGGTTGTGAAGCCACACCACGCCTTTCACCCTCCCGCCCACCATCCCACAAAATAGGTTTTAGACTTGCACTCGACAAGGTCAAGGGCTTTAATATTCTGTGTTAATCTTATATGTTCTTTCTTTTTGGGGGAGGGGGGAAGGAATGGGGGTAATTTGGAAATAACAATATAAAATTACAATATAATATAAGAGATCTTATGTTTTATTAATCACCCTACCATTACACATTAGCGTAAGTGCGTATAACCCGAACGGGTAGTAAGACGCAGTGCTAATAATAATAAAATATTGCGCGTATAGTTAGTTCGCTTTACTCACGGTTGAGTGCGATGAAGTGTCGATTTAATTACTCTGACAAATCTCCTTTTTAAATTCTGGTTCAAAATCCGATCAAAAAAAAAATTAATTTTACACGGAGAGGACGTAGTTAAGATACTTTGAGGAAGGGGTCTTAGGAAACAGCGAGTTAAGGTCATTATGTTTCATAATTTTATAGCAAACATAATTACTACAAATTAAAAATTATTAATAGAGTGGATATTTTAAATAATTTTTTGCAAATTTTAATATATACAGGTCTTAAATATTTTTAGTGAAAATGATTGCATTTGAACAGAAAAAAATAAATTAAATAAATATAATTTAATCTAATCGGCGAATGTATGAACACTAATAAGACTGGATTAATGATATTATAAAAAAACAAGTTTGAGTTCTTCAAAAACTATGTGTTAAATTGTAGACAATGATACAAAAAACAAAATCGTCTTAATCGTTGCAAGGGTTTCTCTACTAACCTTTGGTTTGGACAACCAAGTAAGATAACATGGAGAAGAGTTTTTTCAACTTTGCCTCATGGGGCCCTTTTTAACCACCATAGTTATCTCAGGTTACGTGAGGTAATTCTAGAATATTCTTGAATTATTATTATTACCGCGTCTTACCACCCGTTCAGGCTATACTTACGCTAATGTGTAATGGTAGGGTGATTGTGAGATGAAATGGAGGACTTACAGTTTAACGTGGAATCCGAACCACGGTGGAGGCCTGGCATTCCACACATTCACGCGTTATGATTAATAAATATTCTTTATTGATTTTCAATACTATAAAATAGCATCAGTAATTAGGACTTTCAAGGTTTTTATAAATTTGAATAAATGACATCCGACAGCGTCAACGAATTTTGCTTGGAAGTGAAATAAAAACCTTTTAGAAATGTCAACAAATTATAGACTACTTTCAAAAACAAATTTCAGTGGGAAGAACTTACAAACATTTTTATTGAAATATCCATGGAACACCCCGGGATAAGGAATACATTTTTTAAATACTTATGTGTTTCGCGAAACCTTACTAAATTTGTAAGTAAACTTTTATATAAATATAGAAAATGATCTGCACTTGCAGGTGAAAGCCATAACTCCAAATATTTAAGCACTTTGCGTTGAAAAGCAAGCCACAAATGAGGTGGATGTGAACTGTATATTTTCTTTCAAAATTTATAAGTATTATGGTTATAAATACTTGTAAAATTTAACTGTAGTTTTTGTAAGTTAATAATATTAATGAAACTAGATTGCTTATGATGGGGAGATCGGGGTTAGAATCCTGGTCAGGTGTATTTAGGATTGTTTTCCAAAATGATTTTCTACTAACCCTCCAGGTAGAAGTGGTTACACTTCCTCTAAATTAAACCCTTCCTTATCCCTAGCACGTTATAGTAATTAGTACATAAATATATAATTCAGATAGTTAATAATAGATGGTGCTAAATAATGATGAGGATGATGATGTGAGGATGAGGATGATAGTAATAGTATAAACCTGTTATTAAGGCTTCAGCGTGTATTTTTTCTGGTACAAGCATTCCTTCGGTCTAAAATTTTATGATCCTTTGACTTAGACGATTTTTCAGCTGCGCATCGGGACTGGTTGTCAATTACTACTCATGAACCGTTGTGGACACTGTAGAGTTTTATTTGGAGAGTATATCAGTTGTCAACAAACCTTTTTTTTTTAAAAAAAAAGACCACTTTAAGATGAAACTTAATTGGGTTAATAGGTTGACATTCAAATTTGTACCTCACATTGTTTTTGCCCCGTACTCGGCGAGAGAGTAAATAAAATGTCAAAATGTTTTAGACGTTATTAATTTCAGGTGTGTTTCATTTGACAAGCATTAAATCAAACACACACAAAATGATTGGTTTATTTTTTGTCCTCTCATTAACAAACATAGGTTATTTAATAATGTTTAAAATTGAGATCATCCAAATGAATGAGTGTGCAAGGATATTTTTTTTATAATAATTTTCTAAAAAAAAATATATATATATATATAAGCCATTTTGTAAGGGAATGGAGAGTTAGTAATTTGTAGCTAATAGGGATTCGTTTGAAGAATTGTACGAGAAGAAACATTATAATAGAAATATTGAGTTATAAAAGGTGGAGAGATATTCCTTGAAACATATTTTTGGAAAAATAAAGTTCAGTCAAATTATTTTTTGGAAAATTCCCTAAAATACAATTTTCTTTCTTAATCCTAATTATAGTTAATTCAAACTTAACTTTCAAGAGGCGAATTTTTTTTTAGCAATTAATGTATTGATGTTTAGTATCATACCCGCCTCGGTGGCGTAGTTGGCTAACGCGCTTGTCGTGTTGAGCTCGACTGCTGAGGACGGGGAGATCGAGGTTCGAATCTCGGTCGGGTGAACTGGGGGTGGTTTTTCCTAAATGGTTTTCCACTCTCCCTCCATGCAAATGCGGGTTCACTTCCTTTAATTCAACCTTCCCAATTCCTAATCCATTAGCGTAATTAGTACTTAATGCGTATAACCCGAACGGGTAGTAAGGCGCGGTGCTAAATATTATTAATATATTATTTAGTATCATATCTTATTTTACAATATTATATTATTTTTCAAACTATGATTTATATGAGAGTGTTTCAATAGGAACCAAATTTAAACAATATACAATAAGGATTTTTAATTATTTAAAATACATGTTTCCCCCTATTATAATAAAACCAGTCTTTCATTTGATTAAAAACATTGTTTGACCTGGAAACTATAGTTCGCAGTATAATATCAATAATTTTGAGGACCTATAATGTGAAAAATTTAAATATTACAAGAAACATTATATTAAAAGATGTTTTGACGTATATCGATTGTCGACTAATTCAAGGCATTATTCTAACAGTATACTAAACTACCAATTACTTGAAGGTCTGTGTTTATTGCAGTTTATATATTAAAACATGTTGATAAAATAAATCAAATATTTCTCTAGTATAAACATAGTTATATTTTCTGCACATCAACAGTTGTTGAATATCTGTCAAAGGTGTACTGGAGTTTAATGACCTTTTCTCTTCATTTAAAATGCTTTTCATCTAATGCCACAATGCGGATGAAAGGTATTCAACCACTGTTGATATCACATTTTGAAGAACATTAAATTTTAAGTTTCTACTCGAGAAATGTTGTATGTAGTTTTGCTATAAACAATATTTTGCTTTAAAAACTGAAAAACACTTGACCTTTTCTTGCGTCCCCTACAACCAAACTTAATCCCCATCCAGTTGAATGGAGGATCTTTTTCAGCCTATTGGTATTCCAAGACAATTATGGTATATTTCTTATGTTTCCTTCTTCGTTCTTGCATTTTGTGTTAGTGTGCGAATAAACCTAGCGATTAGTAGTAGAATGAGGTATACGAACAAAACAAAAAAAGATGTGAAATTATTTGAATGCCTCTGAAATATCGTGTCCAGCCTTGGTGACATAGTTTTAAATTTTTCATTAATGACAGTTATTTTCCTACGACAAGAAAACTTAGATACAAGTCACTCGTACTTTGCTGGGTAAAATAATTGAACATTTTTGGGAAAACTTTATTTCATACCATCCTTATTAATATAGGTTTAATATTATTTTTGAATAGGTCAAAGTAAAGGAATAAGATTATTATTCCACACAATAGATTAATTATTTTCATAACATAAAACAACTGAATACTTAATTTTTATCTTTCCAAAATATAGAATCTGTTCATTTTTGATCCCTCCCTTTAAAACGTAAAAGATGTACAAACCACTCCGGTATTAAAGCCATGCACACCATTTATGTCATATTATTAAATGTATAAAAGAGATGTATATTTCATAAGGTTTAAAGTAAACGATTTTAAGAGACCAAGCTTTGGCTTAAAACGTTACTTCTAAAGATTATTTGTGAGCCAACCAATAGTAGAGCTTGGTACAACTATGGCATCTTCAACAACAAAAAAACCTAGGAAATATGCGGAAACTTCGAAACCATTCTGTGACTTATAACAAAATTATACAAAGATTCTAGCTATAAAAGTTTCCCCAAATAACCATTCTTTTTTTTTCTCTCAGAAAAATCTCACGAAAATGTAATACATCATATTGAATTTATTTTATTACAGTTTATTGATAAAATTCATATAGTATACTGTTCCACAATAATTGATAGGTTTAACTATTTTTGTTTGTAGCTTTAATGTTCGATAATAAAAAAAAAAAGGTCGTATTTTCTGTCTGACATTTCATACATGGTGTTTTATCGTGTTTCCTATAATATCCCGCTCTGTGCGCACGAAAGGGCAGCTATTCGTAAACAGAAGTTCAATTAGGGCATGTAACTCTTCATTATGTAAATCCCTTCACTCCCCACTGTCTTCATTTATTATTGAACCAAATTATCTTCCTTATAACTTTGTTTTCAAGCGCACTAAGTCGATTCTAAAACGTAATGATCTACTTACTTAAAATTTATAAAGATCCGGGGAACACACTAAAGTTAAACTTACTAAAATTTGACCTGATTAACCTTTTACTGTCTCCCGACCACTCGGAGAAAGAAGTATTGTAATCGTCAAAATAATAAAACTCAAGGTTTTGATAAATGTGGAATTTTCATAACCCATTGAAACCGAAATAGTGGTTTTCATGATGACGTCTATCTGTCTGTCTGTCTGTCTGTCTTCTGTCTGTCTATTTTTATCTCAGCCTAGAGCAAGATTTTTTTTACTGATTTGACCAAAACCTGGTATCTAAGATTTTCAAAAGTTTCCCCTCCCCCAAGGATTTTTTGAAAATAGAAATCTAACCCTAAAATAAAGGGTTGGTGGGGAAAAAAATTGAAAAATAGTTTTTATCCAAATCCACTCTATGGATTTTGATTAAAATTCGTATCTTTAACATTGTTTAAGATCACAATTAAATTTCAATTCTCATTTTCTCATGAAAATGATTTTGAGGCTACTTTACTTGAGGGAAATTTTCTTATTTTGTATCATTTCTCCACAACTAGTTGAGATACAAAATAACGTATCGTAGTAAAGTTTTAGTACTATCCAAGATGATAACATTTGATTTGAAGTATATTTGAAAATAACAATTGTTTCTGAGCTATGAACAAATATATATATATACTTTTTAAATCAGGTCTCTGAAAATGAATTTGATTCTTATGCTCTTTGGTGGACAAATATATATTTTTTATTAACTTTCTTGTAACAGTGTTCCGAGTTCCTAACACCATAGTGAAAGTAACAGTGGGTATTACTTCAATTGTGATATTTGGTTTAATATGTATACAACAATATATAGACCTATTATTTCGTTTCACAAATCCTGCTTGTTTTAGCAAATGTTTATTTTCAGATAAAAGTGGGAAAAATTTAGTGTGGTACACCATACCAAATATTTTATTTATCTATTAAAGAGAACTAGCATTGGTGGATTCGAGGCCTAGGCGTCAAGTTCATTTCGTCTTGATTACCATGCCTCTGAACTGGGTATGGCGTTTCCTGACTATTTCTTCACTATCCCTCTATGCAAATCTGAGTACATTTTATCTAAGCTCTATCTCTCTTATTCCTGTCTCATCATTGTAAATAGAAGTACAAATAACTCTAACAATAGGTAAAAAGCGGTGAAAACTAATCAAACATAGAAATGTAACGATTCTGGTGGATTTTTTCTAAATGCCGATTCTCTATTAATTTCTTAAAATTTAAATATAAATGCGACACTTGTATTATTTATTCCTCAAGCCTTAGAATCCCATTTAATTTAAGAGATTAGAGATTCGTTAGAATATAAAAAAGTATCTCAAATAAAGTTATGAATCCCTTTTATTGAAATAACCATTTTAAACAATAATGGTGATTGATAAAAGTAATTAAGTGTTGGTTAGCTCTGAGGGTAACAAAATCACAAAAAATAAATGATACGGTGCAGCGCGCATATTTTTTATCATTTTAATATTAAAATAGAGATAGTTACTAAAATTAAAAACATTGGGGAAACTAAATAGTATACATTGTTTCAGAAACGCACCATAAATGAAATAATATATATTGTTACAGGAACATTAAGAAAATAGGAGCATCTCTGTCTACCAAAGAGCATAAAAATATTTTTAATGTTTCAAAGTTCTTCATAAAAAAATGTATATGCATGCAAATAGCTCCGAAACTATTGTTTTTTTTTAAATACACTCCAAATTAAAATATATTTATTTTTAATAGTACTACAATTTTACAATGGTAGTTTATTTCGTATCTCAAATAGTTTCGGATATATGAGCAAAATTGGAAATATATACATCATTTTCAAGGGAAAACGAGATTGGTAATTTTGTTTTTATGTTAAACAGTGATTCGATACAAAATTTATTCAAAATCGTTGAAGCGGATTTTGTGAAAATTGATTTATTCTCTTTTTGCCTTTCAATAAACTACCCTTAATTTTATGGTTAGATATATAATTCCAAAAATCCTTTGGAGGAACCTTATTAAAATCTTAGCTATAAAGGCTTAGCCCAATTAGCAAAATGGTTTCGGATCTAGGCCAAGGTACAGACACAAAGAAAGACAGACAACATAACGAAAACAACTTTTTAGGTTTCAAAGGGTCATAAAAATTCGACAAATATTAGAATCTTGAGTTCCATTTTTTGTTACTTTCGCAATACTACTCTCTCCAAGATGTCGATATAGAGTAGAAAAAAACACAAAGTGTAAGTATTTAAATAAATATAGCATGGCCTACTACTAGTATTATTTGCTAAAATCACTATAACACAAAAGTTTTGTTGAGTACATATATAATTTGTCGAAACTAAGGTAGAACTTAAAAAAAACTATATATTAATATTCAAAATGAAAATATCCCCCTGGCTTTTGCCGTTTGGTTTGGATACCATAGCTTTTATATCCTGAAATTTGAGTTCTAAGAATCCAGTTTTTGAACTTTATATACTTAATGAAAAACATTAAATAGATGAAACTAGATTTAATATACAATCTTTTTAATGATGCGAATACAGTTTCTATAAAATTCTAACCTTAACCGTGAACCGGAGGCCGCTAACCGGAGGTCGTTAACCTCTGATTAAGCCGGTAATTATCCCTAGCAGACCACTGTATATAGTAGCCCTGATTAAAGCTTTGTCCACCTCTACAAACTGAGACTGGATTTGTTGACCGAAACCGAATTGGGTTTGAAAACTCGACAATGCTCCACTGATTCGTTAAAAACCATAATTGTCTGTCCGCTGTGAACATTAAAAAAAAACTATACGGAAAACAAAAGGGTTTTAATCAGTTGTACAGTACAAAAGAACATTATATTCCGAGAACTTTGACAAGCTTGCATTAATCGATGGTTTCTCCCTTCATAGTATAAACAGAATGCGCTCGGTTGCATCGGAGGCTGGAACGACATGTTCCAGAACATATCGGACATGTTTACCGCGGGTAGAGGGTTTGTGAGAGGGGAGGAAGGGGTTGTACCGGCACGTTCGTCCACACGTGGCCTAGCTCTCAGCGTTGGTTGAAACGCTAACACGTTCACCGTGGCACGAGTCGTATGACATTGTGCATTCATGTGCGATGGTGGTTCGACAATGACAATGACAATGCGGTCCGCTTGATTGCTTGTTTAATCTCTTCTACAGGCATATTTCTGTCTCGCTGGATAACCGACACATTTTAGAAAAGGCAAAACAAGTAGAGTTTAATTTAGTTGATTGAATAAAATAAACCCGTATATTTATATTTATATTTCTTAATTTTACAGGACTTTTAATGACATTCCACAACAAATTTAAGTGACGGATTTTTTTCAATTAATTGTGTTTTATTTATTTTTAGCACATCTTACTACACGTTAAGATTGTAAGCCTATGTACTAACTACTCTAATGTCTTAGGGGTGATTAAGGTTGAATTTAGAGATAAAGTGTACCCACATTTGCCTAGAGGGAGAGAGTAGAAAATCATTTAGGAAAACCACCCTTAGTACACCTGACCGGGATAGATGACCCTTCACCCTGTCTTCGTCATTCTAGTCGATTGCGAGAGTGACGCCTTAGACCGTTCGGCCACAGATGTGGGTTTCAATGCATCTTAATATCTTGTCTAGGCTGAACGTGTTTAGTTAAACTAATAAAGTAGTGAGGGGATAGGTAAACTTTAGCGGAAACCTACCTACATATTCGTGGTGGGTCGGTGAGTAAACAATTAGGGAAAAATCTATTTCGGTAAATACGGCCGGGATTTCAGCCCTAAGCTCTCCAGCATCCACAAACCACACTATATGAGCCTGACATATAGTCCGCGTGTCCACCGATGCAAGTGATAACGATGTCCTTTGATATGGAGTTTTTTCTTACTTTGAGACACAGGTTAAATGTTAATCCAACTAACTTTGCTAAAAAAATATCGAGGTTATCATTCATGATGAGCTTGACATAAAGTCAGCGAAACTACCGGTGTGCGCTTATATTAGACTAACTAACAATAAAACAAAATAAAATTAGCGAAGGTTATTAGGGGTCATACATGCATTACGTAACGCACTTGAGGGTGTGAGGGGTTCATCGTAGTGCTACGCTGCATCACATGGACAGGGGGAGGGGGTTAGGCTAGCGTAACATAACAATTATGTTTTAAAAATTATATAGTCTTGTATAAATTCGAGTTTTCTCACAATTTTAAACTAATGTTTTTTTGTAAATACAAATAAAACAGTTTTACTATAAATCGCATCCTTTATTCAAAATCCTATTTATGTTAGACTAATAAGATCTGGAGACCCCTTAATTAATAGTTCATCATTACAGACTTAATTAGAATATAAAGTTATTTTTATTGTTTTATTTCATTTTATTAAGATTTTCAACACATATAACAAGTTGAGAATAAACAAAATTATAATCCCACCTCTAAGGATGTGAAGCGTATCCTCACATTGGACAGAGATAATTCATTGGTAGTTTTTGAGAGCAAAGTAACTAGAAAGATATTTGTTTCTAAGAGGGAGCAAAAAAATTGTATGGAGAAATGTAGCGTACATAAGGAAGGACTTAATGGTTTTGTGTGCATCCCTAAGAAAGCACTCAAGATAATGTAGGGTGGGCATGTGGCACTTATAACCGATAACACGCATGTACACAACATTTTAGTTGGGAAACCTGAAGAAACAAGAGCCTCCGGTAGGCTGTGATGTCTGTGGGATGATAATTTGAAGGAGGTTGTGTGTCAGGTTAATAGGATGGAAGTGTTTCAGGATAGGACCGAATGGCGAGCTTACGTTCTGGTGGCCATCAACTATCGAGTTCCTTAAGGCCAGAGAGTTAGTGAATTATATACTACAAAAGGTTAACATTTATGTTGATTTTATCTGCCAAATTGATACACTCTATTCCAATTATTTGTAAATAAATCTATTTTCCAATCAAGTTTTCATTTTTATTATACACCAAAGATACAAGGTGGGACCTACTTAAGCATGAGGCACAAAAACAAATTTAAGAAATTCATATAAGTATTTTCCCCATTTGACCTTGTTTCCGGGTTACAGCCAAGTGATTCCACTCAACTGTTTGTATACCGTACTCGATATCTCTCGACCTGTTGAATAGGTGTATTATGTGGTATGTTCCTGTTTGTTCTCTTGACAAAAGAAGTTGATAATGTCATGTGAGTTGGACGTGATGATGAAATATTCAAACCAGGAAAGTTCAGACATGCACTTGATGTGTAGACTCACCGAATCTAATGCAGCAGAAGCAACACGTCGTCCCTACGCGGGTAGTTTCCCTGATAGACATATTCTAGACAAGAAAAACTTCCAATAATTACATGAAGGCCCTCTGAGATAAAGGATCAATTAAAAACCGAGTTTCAGACGGTGGCAAACCAGTTTCTGTCCGAAATGTTAATATTTAAGAACAGATCTTGCAGCACGTTGAAGAAAATTCTGGCACCAGTACCTTGAGAATAGCAGCAGGATAGAACGTCATAAAAAATGACAGGGTAGAGAGTTTTGTGGTAATAACTGCTTTATCCGTACCACGTTACATTAGAACGCACACTTAAATACGATGATTTTCCTCCAAATGTTATCTGCAAGAACAAAGTACTAAAGTTATCACCGACCTGTATTTTCCATGCATTGTAATATGTATCTTAGAATCTGCATTCACCAGAAATGGAGTCTTCAATTTGTATACCACTCACTATTGGGCTGAAGAAAACCAACGTGTCAATCACGACACCGACCAATAATTCCGTGTCAATATATGGGCAGGAATAATTGCTCATAGTTCAAATGGACCTGTTTCTCTTAGTGTGATATTAACAGATCAAATTTTATTTAAATTTCTGAAGATATCAATTGAAATACTATTGGAAAAAGTATAGCTTGATATTGGTGCACGGCATATGGGCTATGCATGACGGTGCATTGCCACAGTTATGACGAGTTGCCAGAAATTCCTTGAAGAAACGATTTTCTAACAAATGGATAGATCGTGTAGGACTTACTGCCTGGTCTGCATGTTCACCAAACTTAAATCCATTAGATGTTTATTTGTGGGTCCACTTGAAGCCGTATATTTATTCAGTACCCTATTCCAGCATTGAAATACTTCATGGTATAAAGAAGGCTGCCAACGAATCCGTAAAACACCTGGTGTTTTCTAAAAGAGTGTGGCATTCTACGACATGACAACTACAGGCTTGCATTCAGGATGAAGTTCGCCATTTTGGTTCACAATTCTGGAGTACAAACAGGTTTATAACTCGGAAACAGAGTCAAATGGGACAAAAAAAATTATGAATTTTTTTTCAATTTTTTTCTATCCTGTTTATCTATTAAGTCTCCCACATGTTATGGTAGACTCTATATAAGATGGTATTAACATTTTTATGAACAAATGCTAGAGAGTTATATTTTTGGTGGCACACATGAGTTTAATCAATTATTTTACTTTCAAGTTTAGCCACTACTGGCATTGTAATTGTGTGTCTGTAGTTTTTTCATAAAAGATAAACAAAAATTTCCCCGCTGTTCTATATGCGTGCCTGGTTTGCTTGTAGCTCTCTAATTAGTTTAAAAGTTATAGAGGATGAACACAAAGACACAAATACGCTAGCAGTCACCAACCTTTTTTTTTTCTTTCTCGAACACGTTCGCAAACATATTCAACATTCGATTTAATTTGTATTTGATTGTATTTGAAGAGTGGAATTTGTAAAAGGGCTGAAATAAATCGAGCATTAGCAGAAAAATATCTATATTTTTTTATTAATAAACACAGTCTACATATAGGTAGTATCGTTAGGATTATAAATCAAGGGATTTTTTTTATTTGTATCCACTTCAAAAATATTTTCCCTCAAAATAGTCAACTTTAAAGTATTTAATTTCAGTTTCAAATTGTTAACATAATGTAGGCTATTGTACAACTTTGATAATTTAAAATCATTTCGTTTTTACATTAAATCCTGTGAAGCGCTAATGGTTTGTACTAATTTTAAATAGTTTAAATCAATAGTATTAACTGAAGTAAAAATAATGAATTAAAATATTTAAACTCACTATTAAAAAATATGAAATTTTACCATCTATTTCAGTCTTTATATTTTTCATTCAAATTTCTATAAAATATATTATAAAAGAGTTTTTTTAACTTGAGTGCCCAAAGGCTTCAATTAAATCCAAGATGCTAGTGGCATCCGCATCATAATAGGCTAAGGGGTGAAATGAAACAGCACTCAAGCTGATATAGGCCTACAAGCTATTATAAAAATAGAGATTAATTATGTTTATTACTGAATTAACATCGGTTGGAGCGTTCACGGGTTCTTCCCACAAAAGTCAACACCTTCCGTTTCTTGGCTAGTAACGTCTATTTTACTATAGAAGATTACTTATCCAAGAAACATCGCGGCCCAAAAAATATAGGCAATGTGAGCCACATGTGTCCCGCGGGCTGCTAGTTAGAAACCCTTCTTATAGAGTGTGTAAAACTTTTTGTAACTTAAACTTATTTAATTGACATTGAAACTACTATACCTTAATTAATAACTACCGTAAAAGCATTTTTAAATAAAAATTTAAAAATTTACATTCCGTTTTATTGTTTTAAATTGGTGAGTTAATTTAAAAACCTGTAATGAAATCAAACCAATTGACAGTGTTTAAGATTAAGTTAAATTGAATCAACGTTTGTTAACATATGCGTAGAGTTGTGAGACAGAAAATTTTCACGTTAATTTTTCCGAAAAATATTCAATTATTATTTCTGTAGATTAATTTCAACTGATTAAATGGATAATAATAACAGTTATAGTAATAATAATAATTAGTGGTGGTAGTAGTAGTAGTAGTAGTAGTAGTAGTAGTAGTAGTAGTAAGAAACACCTGTTTCGGTGGCCGCATGGTCCAACGCGCTACTCTCGCAATAGACTAAACTGCCGATGACAGGGAGATCAGGGTTTGATTCGGGTGCACTGAGGGAAGTTTTCCCTAAATGGTTTTCCACTCACTTTCCACAAAAATATGGGTGAAATTTCTGTAAATTCAACTGTCCTTATCCCTAATACTTTAGTGTAATTAGTAGATAGGCGTATAAACCGAAAGAGTAGTAAGACTCGGTGCTAAAAAAAGTAGTAAAGAAACAAATGAATGCGAGCCTTAAAAAAGTGAATTATGATTTATGAACATAACGGGTCTTCTATCATCAATAAGTTAACTAAAATAATTTTAAGGCTGTCCCAATTTGTCTCTCCCCCTATCCTCCGTGCTTCCTATCTAACCCTCATTCAGCCCCATCCCCCTCCACCCGTCTTACAACCCACTCGTCTCTTAACACAATATATTTTGAGGTACAATAGGCTCTAGGTGCCACCTCCACAATTTAAACCCTCAACCACAAGCCACCACTGTGGAAAGTTTTCCTGAAAATTTAACGATTCAAAATTACCCGCAAAATTTTCATCTCTACACATGCGGATATTAGTCTGTTCTTCCAGAATTATTTTTTTTAATTTTTGTGTCTTACTACCTTTTTATGTTACACGCCTATATGATAATTATTCTAATGGAGTAGGGATGAGGAAGGAAGAATTTTAGAGGTAATATACCAGCATTTGCGTGGAGGTAGAGTGGGAAGCCATTAGTAGACCTGACCTAGCTTCGAACCTTGATTGCACAGTCATCAACAACCGAGTAATGGCTTTAAGTAAGACTATTAGGCCACTGAAGCGGGTCAGAAAATATGTCTTTATAATTGGGTTGCAATATAAATTTGATCAGTATTGCTCATTCTATTGACGTATATTATCAAGAATGCACCGAGTGAGAAAAGAACACATCTAAAGGAAATACGATGAAACTTAGTTATAGGAACATGTAACATATATATTAAAATACATGCTGTCTCTCTTATCACTTCCAGAACGCTTTCTCCCTCTTCTAGATATCGTAGCGAGATACAATTCATTATGGAACCTATGAAGAATACCATCTTTATGAGAGAGAAAAATTCAAAATTCAAAAAATTCAAAATGGCGTCGTGACCTTTTATAATACATCTAAAGATAGATAAAAACAACTGAGAATCACCCGTTTCAGTGGTCGAAAGATCTAAGGAGTAACTCTTGTGTTAGACTGGCCTGTTGATGATGGGGGAAATCAATGTTCGAATACCGACTGGTTCTACCGAGGGTGAATTTTCCTCAATGGTTTCTCACACTCCCTCTATGTAAATTCTCTAAATATAAAATTTTTCAATAGTAACATATTATGTTAATTAATGCAAATACGTACAACTAGAACGGTTTGCAAAAAATGGTGCTAAAAATCTCCATTACACTCATATCAGGTGCAACGCCCGCAGCTTGGAGGCTAGCCCAACCATTTCTGAGTTATTTGATGGTTTATTCCTGATGATATAAAGAACCCTCGTAAAACTCTTATATTTGTGGACCATTCACAGTAAAAATATAATTGTTGTACAATTGTAATTTATTTGAATTGTCAAAAACTAGTTATATTCGAAAGTAATCATCTAGCCCAGGAAATCTGAATATTTATACTACTGGGATGAAAAAAATTAGGAAGACCTCTTAGGTACCATAGTAGACCTGAATGTACGAGGAAGTATAATAGTAAATCTAATAAAAGGGGGAAAAACTTTTCAGTTTTCTCAGCTTGGATTCGACCAAATAACTCCGTCACCGGTAAACCAAATTAGATGAGATTTAATTCATATTCCGTGTTCCTTCCTATGCAAGTTTTATCCAGCGTATTAAATATATTCTACGCACTCAACTATTTATGTCAATTCATTTATTTCATCATTAGATTACTTTAACGATTCGGTTTCCCTTTTTAACTAACTTAACTAGCTCAAGATAGGGATAGGCTGTAATGAGAGGGACTGTATAGAACTAGCTCAAGATATGGTTAAAGTGTAATGAGGTAGACTGGATAGAACTAGCTCAAGATAGGGATAGGTAACTTATTTTTAACCTGGGGCAATCAACTTTCAATTTCCGAATGCCATAGAGTATTTAAGTAAATTACCAAACCAAAATACAATGTCTCGATAGCTGGTGGGTTTTTTTTCCCGAAATACCCGACCCCTCTTATTGATCTCGAGAACCCTTAACGCCTAGAGTGAAAATTATCGGTGAGTGGATCCCGGCTGAGCGAATGTGATGGACTGCGTCATAGCATCTCCCTCCAGTGCCCCATTCCATTCAACAAACACTCTCCCCCCATATCCCACCACACTATCTAACCAAGCTCCGGAGCCCACAACGCTTCCTACCAGTCCACTAAATTTGGAAATAATGCGGACTGGGGATTCTACAGGGTGAGGGGAAGGGTGCAAGCTGGTTTTATACGGGGGGATGAGAGTTTCCAATACCGTGAGCTGTTACAACTCGCAGAATAATGGCTCGTCAATTTAAAGTTGAGGACAAACCCCCCCTCCTCTTTCCAACCTTTTGGTCTTGTATTAAACTGAGATTGAATAGGTGTAACTGTATTATTTCCCGATTGTATGGTTCATGTGGGTTTGTATCGGGGATTTTCGATAGCATTTTAAAGAGGGACAGATTAGTATGTTTTTAACGGGTCTGAATAGGAGAGAAGATAAATAATACACGTAGCAACAAGGTATGGGGAGGAAATATTCAACAACGTACAAGAGGAATACATAAAGCGAACACATTACGCTTGTGAAGTTAATTATATCAGCTAACAATGTGGTAATGGGTGTAGGATCTGATATATTTATAAATTCACCTGCTAATGGAAGAGGACAGCAAAAATTAATGGAATTAATGCCGATGTGAGATCAAACAATAATAGATTGTCCAAACCAAATTCTAATACATTTTTAATAGGTGTTATTTAGGTGTATATTTCTGATCCAATTATAAAATTTGCTTAAATTCTTTTAAAAACTTAATAATAAAGTTGTTGTTTTTTCGGTTGTACGCATATGCACTAATTACTCTAATGAGCTAGTAGTGAGGAAGATTGAAATTGGAGGTAATGTACTTGCATTTGCATAGAAAGAGAGTGTAAAACCATTTTGGAGGGAAAAACCACCCTCTGCACACCCAATCAAACTCAAGCTCTGCTGTCCCTATAATTGGCATTCTAGTTTAACCCGAGAATGACAGATTATACTATGCGGCCACCTAAAGGTGGTTGTTCAGTTTTGAAGTTATATGACAGACATTTCAATTCAGTTGAATGTGATAGCTCCATTTTTTTCTTCTTTAAGAAGTTTTTTCTCTCTTTGAGTATTTTATCCATGATTCATTGTGAAGTGGTAAAGAAGAAAGACTCTTTATACTAAAGGGCGTGGTTTGGTATCACGCAATATCTAAATGTGAGGGTCTGGTTTGTTTTGGTTATTACTAAAACTAATACCATAATATTTAATTTATTATGATTAGTAATCGTTTTTGCCAGGAGAATAAAAGCCTGAGTCATCTCTGCTACTTGTCAAATTCGCAGGGTTGCTGATAAAATCCAGCTAAAGTTAAGTCGGTTTGCAATCTTTGTGCAAATCCATAGCTCAATACTTGATACCTAACCACGTCTATTAATGACACCCTGAACACTACAATAAGTGTACTCATTCACCAATACCATTTGTAAAAAAAAAATGGCAGATGTGTTGAACTAGGTTAAGATAGCTGTGCGTTGATATAGGCCGAAGTTTAAAAAGTAAATATGTAACTATCATATTTAAAACATATATAATTTAATAATTAGTTTTAAAAGATTTAAATAAACTCGTTTAAAATACCTTATTATTTTTATTGATAATTCAAAAAATCAAATATTATTAATTGCTGATAAGTATAACATAGATTAACAAAACTGGTAATTTTATTTTGTGGCCGTGTGGTTTAAGGCGATACTCTCGCAGCAGTCTAGACCACCGATAACTGGGAGATCAAGGTTCGAAACTCAGTTGGGTGAACTAAGGGTGGTTTCGCCTAAAGGGTTTCCAACCTCCCTCCACACAAATGCGGGTGCACTTTATCTAAACTAAGCCTTCCTAATCCCTAACCCATTAGTGTAATTATTACTTATGCGTATAAACTTCACAAGTAATATGTCATATGTGAGAATATATTTTATGTGAATTTTGTTTGATTTTGATTTTTTTTTAACCGTTTCACTGCCTCTTTGTATTAAATACATTTGTGGTAATTATTTATGGTAGTCAGACACCTTAGTTTAGTTGGTAGCGTGTCTGCATATTGAGTTATGATTCTATAACTAGACAGGCTTTGCTCGTTGGGGGCTACGCCCCCAAGCCCCCGGTCAGTTTTCTTTGCAAGTGCTTTGCAATAGAATGTAAACTAATGTAATTAGCCGGTTTTTGATAGGTCTTACTATTTAGCCACAAGAGACCTCCAAAGAAAGGTCCGCACTGACTTTAAAGTTGCTCCACCATTTTGAATTTTTTTCGGGGGTTAAAAAGTTTTTTTTTTACTTTTTGAAATTCTCCCGTCAGTCACAGTCTAGAAGCTATAAGTTTGTCAAATTTCAAGTTTCTAGCTATTCTGGAAGTGGGTAAACATTAATGTCAGTGAGTGAGTCAGCCGTGTGGCTTCATAGTGATAAATTCCCGGCATATCCAAAAAGTGTATCTTTTTTCACATGGATAAATTGACAACCTTATGTCGGATGTTGTAATTGTTCTAGATTTAAGTATTTTAACAATTCGTGTACTGATATTGGCCTAATAATTCGGTTGAGAACGTGCACTTTAAAATATTCAAATAAAAAATACATTTAAAGTAAACTATGGTAATTAGATATTCATATTTTACGCGGCAAAGAAATTATGCTAAAATTGCATCTATATATGGAGGTTCCATTCCAAGGAATCACAATTTTGGAAAATTGATTTAGTGGCTTTGTTCCAAATGTATATTAAGAGTGTTTTTGTGATTATCGAAATAACATGTATTGTCTATATATATTTGTCTTTCTAAGGGAGACCTATTTAATGGAAGTTCATTGCTGTTTTTTTTTTAATTTTGTTCTGCTGTAATACTTATTTTTCTTTGCAACACTATTTAGTACCAAGCTGGGCTATCCACGCATTTAATTGGGGTATAGATTAAATAGATAAAGTTTAGAAAATAAAACACACCAATCTTGCTTTAAAAGACAAGTTATAAAATTATTTGTGAAAATTAACTTCAGTATACCTAACTAAAATTCGAATATCCAGAGTCCCCCCCCCTCCCCCTCACCATCAAGAATGACGCGGATAGCGTTTAAATTTAAGTTTACTTGAAATAACATAAACATCCGAAAGGATAGTAAGCGAGAGTTCTAAAAATTGAATTTTAAAAAAAGAAGATAGATCTCAAGGTAAGCGGTCGTTTATAGCCAAATACAAATTTGGTTACATACCAGTCTCTGCTGATTAGAAATAAATATTTAAGTTTCTTTAATATGAAATGCTTGAAATCTTTAAGGTGTAATTCAAATAGCGATAACTCTAGAGGTAGTAGAGAGATTTAATATATTCTATTTGTTAACTAAAGGCCATGCAAAGATAGGCTCAATGAAAAAAAATAAAAATTAGTTTTAGAATCCGGTACACTTACTTTAATGCTAAACATTTAATTATATAAAAAAATGAAAGTAAAAGAGAATAATATATTTTACACATATTTAAAAATTAATAACTATAATATATATATTTACCACTGTGTCTTACTATTTGGTCAGGCTATATGCATATATGATACTTAATTTAATGGGGTAAGAATGAGGAACGAAGCAGTTTACGAGTAATCTATTCTCATTCGCGTGGAAGGAGAACGGGAAACTATTTAGGGAAAACCACCCTCGTTAGACCCAATTTGGATTAGAACCCAGATCTGCCTGTCATCAGCAGGTCAGTAGAACACGAGAGTGACGCCTTAAACCATGCGGCCACTGAAGATGGTAGTAATTATTATAGTAGTCATATTAATAAAACAAACCTGATT
>CABFVX010001290.1:93974-116083 GCA_902151425.1 Timema shepardi | reverse complement strand
TATATATATATATAAAACCGGGTTTATCAGAAATATCTCTCCGATCTCCCACCTCTGCTAGTGGCGCGCTAGTAGTACGAGGCGTGGCGTAGGTACGCCATTTTGTAGAGAATAATCCGCCATTTCAGTTACCATCATGGGATGGAGGGGTGAACATCGTGCGTATGTTATCGAGACTTTTTAAAAAGGCCGATTCTGTCATCGCCACACATCGATTATTTTGTACAAACTTTAGGTTAGGTCGAAATACTGCGGTACCCGATAAGAAGACAATATTGTTATGGGTGTCAAATTTTAGAACTACAGGTTCAGTTTGAAGAAGAAACCTCTTGGTAGATCACGAAGCCTTCGAATACCCGAAAACATCCAATCAGTGTGAGAGGCATTTACACAATCTCCATGACACTCAGCTCTTAAAAACGCTGCTGCGTTAGGAATTTCTGATCGGAGTGTAAGGAAAATTTTAAAGGCGGATTTACATCTTCATCCGTACAAAATGATGGTCGCACAGCAACTAAATGAAAGTGACTTTATTAACCGTGTCTCTTCTTGCCAGACTGATCTTGAGAATGTTCCAGTGAACTGTATTGTGCTATCAAGTGATGAAGTCTATTTTCATTTATCGGGCTATGTTAATAAGCAGAATATTTGATATTGGGCAGAATATAATCTCCTACAGTTACACGAGCGTCCACTGCACTCTGAGCGTGTTACGGTTTGGTACGCCATTTTTGAACTTGGAATAATAGGTCCATACTTTTTTGAGGAAAGAAAGCAATCAATTTCAGTAACTTCTGGTCGTCATGTCAACATGTTGCACGACTTCTTGCATCCAAAACTTAGCGAACTCTGAGATCAGGACGAAAATTTATGGTTTCACCAAGATGGCACCACTGTTCACACTGCAAGACAATCCATAAATGTCCTAAGAGAAATGTTACACGGGCGTCTAATCTCACAATAAGGCGACATCCCATGGCAAGCAAGGTCACCCAATCTTGCTGCATGTTTTTTTTTTCTCTGGGGATATCTAGAGGGTGAAGTCTTTAAAAAGAAGACAAGAACCATCGATGATTTGAAAGCTGCTATCCGACAAGAAATCGCTGCGATAACGCCGGAAACGACGAGGTGAGTGATGCGAAACTTCAGGGCAAAGTTGCAAACCTGTTTAGATAATGAAGGTTGGCATATGAGAGATTTTATTTTTAAAAATGAATAACAATTATGTGAAAATAAATGGCAAAAGTGGTTCGCTTAGATTATACAATTAATTCTTTTATAATTTCTATTATGTCTTATTTTATTCACGTTTCTAATGGTAAGATATTTCTGCCAAACCCTGTATTATCTAAGAGTTATAAAAGTTTTTCAAACGGGGATAATTTTTATTATAATTCGTTCGCTTTTGAATGTGACACATCGTTTAGAGCAATAAAAATGATGGATTTTATATAACCGATCACGAACAGCCCGGTTTGTACGTGTCGATTTGGGTATGACAAGAATTTCTAATACTGTTCTTTCCTTCCTTTAGTGACGCCGGTAATTTTATTATATTTTGAAATTACACACGCTCCGTGTTTCTCTTATTTTATCGGAAATTCTATAATTTTATTAAAATTAAATAGGATGGTATTTGATATTTTACTTATAAATCCAAAAATGTACTACTAAAATAAAGTAGTTCCCAGACCTATGCAAGGTGTTAATCAAGGTTAATCATTCATTAATTGGTTCATTCATAGGTTGGAATAAAATGTAAGCCAAAATTTTCGGCTTGCACATAATTTGGTTTGGTTATTTTAAGTTATTGGACATAATTCATTGAACCAAAATCCCTTTGTTTTAAAAATGAATATAATCATCTTAGAGGAAATGTTAATTATTTGTGTTGACTTACACATTTATTCTCTAAACAGCGAATTTTAAATATATTTTACAACATTTAAGAGGATTTCATTTTCATTTTAATAAAAAATCAACAACTCCAATAGAATGTGGGAAATGCCAGGCCTCCACCATGGTTCGGATTCCACGTTAAACTGTAGGTCCTCCATTTCATCTCACAATCAACCTATCATTACACATTAGCGTAAGTGCGTACAACCCGAACGGGTAATAAGACGCGGTGCTAATAATAATAATAATAATAATAATAACTCTTATAATTCTATCATGCTTTCGGTAGAAGTCGTATTAGTAGCTAGATTTTGATGATGCCTTCGTTATTTTAAAAAAGTTTAACATCATATAAATACTTGGTCTATAATATTAATGTGAGCAAACAAATTACAAAAAAATTCAAACGTGTTTTTAGTTTTTGTATAATTATGTTATGCAAGAAGGCTTTTTCCATTATGTATGCCATTGTGTTATTTTGGAATAATGTCTTAAAAAATAAAATATTAACGTATGAAGATCTAATTTAGAAGTAATTTAACTAAATAGTACAAGAAGTTGACATTTTAGAAATGGTTTGTAATGTATTTTATTTGATATAGCTGTCGACCCTGGTAATCTTGGAGTAAAGTGCTTGCTTCATGACCCGATGTTTGTGGGTTCAAACCCAGCTGAGGTCGACGGATTTTTCTTGAGTGATAAAAATACGTAGCACAACTTCCTTCGAAGGGGAAGTAAAACCGTTGGTGCCATGTTGATTGTGGCATGTAAAATAAACCTGGAAGGTATGTGAAAATACCATTCCAGACAAAATTGGTAGGACCTTTCTCTTTCGCTCATAGAATTTATTGTGTGCTGATATAATCAATCGGATCAGAAAATGCACATTAAATAGCACAAATAAATTGAATAAACTATTTTTTTTAATTACTTTCAAATTTCTGTAAATTATTGTCCTATTTTAATATACAATGTTTTTCGATATTTCTCCATTATCTTTCCATATAGTCACGCGAATCAATTTCAAATATAATATTGATAAATTATAACCTGTAGGTCTACAAGTTATTTTAAAACTATCTGTAATTTGTGGTGAGCTAAAATGTAAGTTATTATTATTTTTATTATTATTATTACACGCGTATGTACCAACAACACTAATGGTTTTAAGGATATGGAAGGTTACATTTAGGGTAAATGCAGCCGCATTTGCGTCAAGTGAGCGTGGGGAAAACATTCATGAAAAATTACATCAGTAAACCCGACCTAGTTTTGAACCTTGTTCTCCCCGTCATTGGCAGTCTAGCCTACAAGAGTAGCGCGTTAGATCACGCGGCCACCAAGGCGTGTATGTTTTACTAAATAAACTATACTAGTAAGTAGACAAAATTGAGGAACACCAACCAATACGATTTTTACTCCCGTGTTTTTGAAAATGACAGATTTCACTATATAAATTTGATGTGAACTAGTGAAAAATTGTTTTATTGTCTTATTATAATTATTATTTATTAAACTTAATAAGTTTATTAAATATAATCCTTCAATAAGTGCTTAGTATAGTTTTTATTGAATTAAATATTTTTGATGTCACATTTAAGAAATTCATCTTAGGTTAGTAAAAAAGTTTACAAATAAGTGTGTTTTTTTCTTAATGCTTTAAAACGCTCCTTCCACGCAAACATGGATACATTTCTTACAAAATTATTCCTTAAGTATAGCTATCACATTAATTTATTTAATATTAATGACTACAACTCGAACAAGCGGTAAAATGCTGCGAGAAAAAAAAGCTACAAACAATTGTTTATGTTTAAATAAACAAGTAATATGTGTGTTCACACGAAATAATAAACAACGCTTCATTTATACTTATTATAGATAATAAAATAAAAATTTACATAAAGAAAGAAACATTAAAAAAATCCCAAGGGATAACAACACTAGTGTAGTGAGAATGTTTATAGGTCCCATCGGCAATTTCCTGAAGAGCGCAGACAATGTCTTATGATAATGAACACGGCCATTCAGAGTAATTTTTTTAATGTACGCACGGGAAACCGCCGAGGGGAATTCTAATTTGTGTTCAGTTCATTCACGACAAAATTTTAATTATAAATAATATTCTCTACGAGAGTGATGTAATCAATTTTATTAGCTCGGAAGACGTTGACTAATAAATTGAGAAAATATGGAACTAGATAACGTAAATCTACACTTTTGATATTCAATAGATATTCTCATTTTTTTAAATATAAATTCTATAAGTCTCCAAATATCATATATGTATGTTTATCAAATGTTGACTACTAAAATGATCAAAAGTATTATAAATTATTCAACATTTGAAAATTATGTTTAGATAAAACTAAACAAACTACTAAGATTTGTTTTTAAGAAGTTTATGTCAAAAATAAATAATAATAATAATATTAGTAATAATAAAAGAAGTGATATTTGATTTTATCTTACCTTTTAAATATTATCAATGCTTTTCTATTGGGGACTTTAATTATTGTATTTGTTTTAGCCCTGTTGCTATATGAAACCAAGTCATAAGCAATCCAAATAGCACAGTTGATATATTTAAAAAATATTTTACTGTTTTTGGTACATAGATATTCTAGCAATATCGAAAAAAATTGTTTTAATACTCTCCATTAAACTGAAATTGTATTTTTGCATTGACTTAGTAAATGTAACTTATTCACTCTTAATGGCACTACCTATTTGAAGAGATATGTCCTAGTATTGGAATAGTTATTAAATGGCCGGTGGTTATGAAGCTTTAAAACATCTAAAATAACTATCTTTTTTTCCGTTGTAATTCTGTTGAAAAACTAGTCTTTCTTTTGTTGTTTTTTTTGCCAAAAAAAATTGAGTGTATATTTTTAATCATTTACTTGGATATCACAACTGTGAAAATTCACATGTAACGTCTTTAAAAATGAGATCGTTTAAACTTTTAATAATAGAAAGAAAAAGAAATCACTAAAAAGTTAAGGGAACATCTTGGAACTTTTTAACTTAATTTGGGCGTAAGCCATATTTTTAAATAACGAATAACTCGTTAATTAAGAATTATAGGATTTATTCACGTTAGCAAATTGCAACATGTTTTGCATTCTAATATGTTCCCTCTTTAATTCTGGGCCTAAGAAGTGCTAATCTAATGTGGGGAAGCCATTGGAGTAAGGTTCCTGTGTTTTTGACGGTAAAAATCTACTTCACCTGATAAAAAATGACCAAACTGTTAACCACTTCATCTATACATTAATCTATACTAACCACATTAAATTTTAGTGATCTCCGGGTAAAACAATAGACAACGCAGAAAAGAACTTTAAAAAAACATGAGTAGGATAAATCATGAGTTGAAGTTTTGATCAGCTCTGCAAGGTAAGGCATGTTACTGCGTTGTGCCTTCTTAGTTAGCACTTGGAACAAAACCAGATTTGTCATCTCTATCTACATCAGAACTGTGACCAACTGGTCGAGGCACGAATCAAGGTTTTTCTGAAGCAGGCAATACAATCATGTTAATGACACTGGAGATCTCGGAGCTCAGATACCAAATGGTCTGGGTTAGTGAGGAGCCTTTAAGCTTTCTCTCTTAATCCGTTAAATTATAGTCCACTTGCATTTTAATTGAACAAAGAAACGTGGAGAGATGCTACAATATGCCTCACAAGGTGTTTTAGTAATTAATGTTCCCGCATACTATGACGAGGGTGCCATATATTGTAGAGCTAAAGTGCTAACTACAGGTGCAGATTTGGGGTCAAAGTGTAAATTGGCCTCCCCTGTAAAATGAAAATTAATACAAAAAAAAACTAAGTGAAAGTTGAAATTTTAGAAAGAAAATACAACACAGATAAACTATACAATTTTTTTAATCTTTTTATGCGCAGATCCTCTAAAGACGAGTCCACACGTGCGTTATTCATTCACGTTTATTCAATGTTCGAGACGACTCCCGCAAGTGTGGAAAAAAATATTCGTTTTCATGTATGAATATTTGTCATGCATAGCGAGTAACGAACGTTGGTCCACATAGAGACGGTACACATCAAAGAAGAATAATAATCGCCTGAGAGTAGTTTATCCACGAATATATAGAGTATGTGTGGACAGCAGGAGCGGCGGAAATGTGGGGGACTCTGCCCCCTGGAAATAATTTGCCCCTGCCTAGAATAAATTTCCCCACAGATATATTTCAAATCCTCCGATATTATCGAATATGAAGCTGAAAGATGGCCTTAAATCAAACTCTAAATGACCTCTAAATGCATTATATTGTCAAAATTTTACTGGATAAGACCGCTTTAAATAACTATTAGACTTGAGGCATCTAAATGGCAGGAAAAGTCAGGGTAGTAAAGCTCCAAATAGCTTCTAAAGTCATCCAAATAGCTTCTAGATGCATGTCATTGTGAAGAATTTTCAGGTGAGGATCAACCCAAATAGCCTAGTTTCTGAAATAATTCAATTTTCAAAATTTTAACGCTGGAATACCACTACAAAGATTATCTTCTAGAGGTATATAACCATCTTAAAGCATTAAGGTTAGGATCACTCTAAATAGATTCAAGGGGCTTACAATTTTATTTTTTTAAATTCTAAGTGAGGAACATTTTGAATGGCTTATAAAAGAATCTAATTTAAAAAAAAGAATCAAGACAGACTACTCATAGCTTCTAGAGTGAACAATTTTTCTAAAAATTGTTGAAGGAGAGCCCCTCCAAATCGTTTATAAAAACTTTCTGATTTAAAATAATTGTGGAGGATGACCACGGCTTCAAACATACATAATATCGAATATGAATGATAAATTATTAAATGGTTTTAAACAGAAATGTAATATGTTAAGTAACTATGTTATTTATAGTTATGACCCCCTATGAAAATGATCTAGAACCGCCACTGGGATAACACTTAATAATTTGACGGTCATACAGAAGTATTCCACTTGTTGACTTTACTTAACAATGCATACCAAGGTATAGAATAAATTGAGAAAGTAGTGGTAAACTTTACTATTTAAATCTACTGAAGGGTTGAAAAAGCAGGATTTAAGGAATATTTTAGTAAAGCAACCAAACATCATGTCCATGATATAGTAAAACTCACCTGTCTCCAAGTAGAACTATTTCAGAGTGTACAATCAGGTGCACAAATGGAGTATAGTAACGATTCCACAAACTTACTGGAGGAAATTATTGTTACAGTTTGTTCTTAGCCCTGTGTCAACCCTGCTACCACCATCTCCAGATAACCTCCTTTAAAAGTTTATTTTCTTTGACTGTAGACCCACCTTCGAATGGAACTGGTATTTCCCAAGGGAATGAAGTTTTATTTTTTTTAATGCTAAACCAATTTGTATACTATGAAAGCAAGCAAGCAAAGCAAATGATATTAAGTAAAAGCTCATAAAACACTTTAATCACGATACATTTATTTAGACGGGATATTGGCAACACAGCCGTTCAGGTCTAGTCACTAGAGCACGTATGAAAATATCGCCAAGGTATCTCATTCCCTCTGTTAACGATATAATGAATTATCTAATATACGACTCATAATAATATTATCTAAACCCTATACATGCGATTTACGTACGACTGAAATCACAGGCTATTTAATGCTTCAGATTGCCGAAGAACTATACTTAGAAACAAGACATTATTAAACATGTCAATGAGTTGGACTTGCATCCATTTTATCTAACTGTAGTGCAAAAGGTATTGTTCCCAGAGTTTATACATAATTCTATAGGTTACCGTGAAAGCTGGAAACGTGACGATTGCCAGTAATCGACCACGATTTCCGGAATTCACTGCTCTACACTGGTGGATGTCTGAAATGAAATTCCTTTTACCGTCTTTCACCAGTGCGTGTCGTTAATCGAAAGGTCCAAAATGGCAAATACTGGTAATCGTGAGGGTACGCCTGCGTATGTTAGAAATAAATGAAGCGTGTACTGCGCATCTGCCTGCGCATCTATCTGGTCAACAGAAACCACGTGGTTTAAGGACGGCGTGCTACTGTAGTTGTTCCATGCCATGTGTGTTAACATGCACTATTGACCATGAGTAAAAGTATAGAAATCGTTCCTCGTGATTTGTTTATGAGAAGTTAAATAAAATAGTGTTAATCAAATGTGGGCATCACAGTAATTTTCTAACCAAAGAAAAGTATTAAAAACTTGTTGACGAGGTTATTTCTGCAAAAGAGAAAACTAAAAGTTTCCCCCTGCTTCAATTGGCGTTACAATTCCTGTACCTGACGTTGATCGTTATCCTCGGAATATTCTGGCAGTTGTAGTTGCAGTGCACGATAACGATCTATATCAGATTGGAAATTCACACGGAACTATCAATAAACTGTACACTAGAAATCAGTTTGTCTGCCAAGAAAAACTTCTTGGCGTGAAAGATGATACATTAAATAATATTTCCCTTCATAAAATGGTGTCTTTGGAATCAATTGGTGAAGGACAGGGATATAACCATTGCAACTGTACTACTAATTGCAAAACCGAAAAATCCAACTGCAAAAAAACATGGTGACCTATGTAATTCTACGTGGCACAGTAGTATGCTTTGTTGCAACAAGTGAACTCATTTTTAATCTTATAAGGCCCCTTAATAATTTTTAAAAAATTCGTGTAATTATTTGAAATAACTTTTTGTTTTTGTAAGAGTGTAAGAATATATATGATGTAATTATTTGAAACTTCTTAGCTCGTGAAAATATAAAGGAATATGCTTAATCTGTTCTCCGATTTAAATATTAAACAAGCAAAAATAAAGAAATCATATTTAAATAAGTAATAATTGTTCACTAAAAATAGAGCAGTAAAATAAATGTATTCTTGTTTTATGAAAATAGCTTAGGCTTGGCTAATTTACTTGCTACTTATGATCTGTTTTTAGTTATCATGCTTTTTCTATTATCGAAAGGTTTAAGTGATTGATTTTCAGGTAGCTGCAATGAAGTAACATGGTTGGTGTTGTGTTTCTACAAAACACACAGGGTGTAGTTAACGTCTTCCGGAAATCACTGGGGGATGTTAGAAAGTAACATTAATTTCCGAAATCCACCAGTGTAGAGCAGTGAATTCCAGAAATCGCGTTCGAATACCGGCAATCGTCACGTTTTCAGCTTTCACAGTTATATATATAACTCCCGAATTTATACCTTGTGTGTGTATATTCCATTAACCGTAGGAATTTACTTCTGAAAGGCCTTTTTCCCTACCATAAATCTACTATATAGTAGGATATTGGTAGGAAAAAATACCTTTCAGAGAGTAATTCCTACCATGAATGGAATATATATATAGTTTACCTGCTAGTTTTCGTTTATATATATGTATATATATATATTTATATATTTATAAGCTAAGAAACAACAATAGTACATTAATTTTTGTTTTTATTGTCGTTTGATAACTACTGATACAATTTACCAATCTTAGTTATTATCTAATTATTTCTTGTAAAGTGTTGGTTTTGGAGCATTGTGACACTATTAGTGCTCAATTGTACTGACCAATACACCTACAACTTTTATTATCCCCCCCCCCTCTTCTCCCGCTCCATACTTGTCTAACAGGTAGTTGGGCGAACCTGACATCCAATAGACGTATAGTGGGGCATGGAGGAGCTTTCTTGGAAGAGAAGTTGCACCTATAGAAGAGTCTGGGTTCACTTTCTTCGAACCAAGTATACTGTATTCTGGAAATGGAGATTTATAGGCTCTGACTGCGACCCCTACATATATACATGGTCAGTGATAGCCAGAGGATCCTCAGTCCGAGTTGAGATTAGCGGAATGAGTGGACCAGCGCCTCCGGTCTAGCGTACCTGGGAGTAGGCAGCGTGATAAATGAATGGGCCAGCGTGCCCAGTGAGTGGATCGGCGTACCCGGGAGAGGGTAACGGGTTACGTAGACGTTGTTGTTAACTACATTAGTGCTTTAAATACTTGAATAGTTACAATGTGTTTTGTAGTTATTAATTTGTTAATTTAATTCTATTTTATGTTTGCTTAATAGATTATTAATTTTACGGACTTAAACATTGCACTTATTATTTAATTCAGTGACTTGTTTGGATGTATTGTTAATTCATCGTATGTTTTGGTGTAGTGTTTATAGTAATCAAAATCCTGAGTATTCCATGTTAATTTTCAATCTTGTTTAATCAGAAACGTACCCGAATATCCTTAAAAGAAATCGTGGCTTACACGATGATGTGTGAACGGCCCGCAGACCGTCAGGGCACGCACCAAGCCCCACGTTTCAATGTCATATTTATTTATAGAATTATTTAATTTTAGTTAAATAGCTTATAATATATATTAGAGGTTTTAGTCTTAGGAATAAACATGAGAAGGTAAATCTAGAAGAAGTTAACACCCATACTATAGAGAGGATATGAAAATCACCCTCCCACCGGTATTTGGATCTTGACATTCCTTCAGAGATGACAATGTGCAACGCCTTAGTCCACTTGATCAACGTTACCTGTAATTATGTAAATACATTAATTCAGATCATACCAAATAAGTTTATTCGATTGTATTAATATTTGTTTGGTATTGTTAATAGAGACAAAGACTTTAAATCGTTGTCTGAGTCAAGTATCTCCTCCCACTAAGATCTCCAGGCACGTACCCATCATTCACCATGTGAGGAAGCAAGCTTACCTTGAATTATTCCACTATGGTATAGTTATAAGATAGATCCATGGTGCAATCCGTCAAGGTAAGACTGTTATGTTGCTTGGATCCACTATGGTATATTTATAGGATCGAGCCATAGAGTAATCCGTCAAGGTCATACTCATATCTTGCTTTGTTCCGCTATGGTACAGTTATTAAATACGTCTTGTTTATTGTAATCCTAAGTGTGCCATCATTGTACAATTTCAATAATCTTAAAAAATAAACTTCATATTAAAAATTGGTTCAGTTTTAGCACGATGGATTATAGATACAGGATTCAACAATCTAAGCGAAATATATATATATATATTTACTTTCTCGCTATTTTACAGGTAGAGAAAGAATTGTGATCGTCAAAAAAATCGAACTCTATATTTTGATGAATCTCGGCGTTTCATGACCCCCCCCCCCCCTCCAATTCAAAAAAAAAATTGTTTTTGACTTTCCGTCTGTCTTTCTGTCTTACTGTCTGTCTGTACCTCCAACTAGAACCTAAACTATTTTACCAATCGGGCTAAAACTTGGTATTTAGGGTTTTCATAGAGTTTCCCCAAAGGATTTTGGAATTGGATATCTAACCCTAAAATTAAGAGTAGCTTACTGTAGGATAAAAAGAAAAAAAGAAAATCTTCTCGAAATCGGATCTAACGATTTTGATTAAATTTCATTTCTAAAGATTGTTAAATATTCCAAACAAAATGGCTTCTCTCATTATTTCGGCAAAATGACATTAAGGGCTCAGGTCTGATGAGTAAATTATATTTTTTTATAATATCTCCTAAACCATTTGAGATATAAAATTACTCATTGTTACAAATATGTAGATCTCTTTATAATACAAATATTTTATATGAAACATATTTTTATAAAACCAATAACTTTCAAACTATACGTAAATATATATATTTTAAAAGGTGCGACCGCAAAAGAAAATCTAGCCTAAAATGTTAATGAATGTCGACGTTTTAAGACCCCCAAACCCTAAAAAGTGGTATTTGCAATGACGTCTGTCTGTATGTATGTTTAAACTTAAAATTAAGAAAAATTTAAGAAAAGGCGACAAGAGAAAAAAATCGATTTTCTCAAAATTGACTCTAAAGATTTTGGTTAAAATTCGTATCTAGGTGTTGATTAATATTATAAATAAATTGGCTATTTTCATTTTACCATGAAAATCAATTTTAGGGTACTTTACAGAAGCAGAAACTTACGTATCTCCGCAACTATTTGAGATACTAAATAACTTATCATTGAAGAATTTTAGTACTATTAAAAAGAAACAATTTTATATGAATTATATGGTTATAAATCCAATAGTTTCTGAGATATTGGCAAATATATTAATACAATTTTGTGAGCTTTACTTGTAAAGAGATACTACTAAAATTTTAACGCAATAACTCTACAATGCAATATAGTAATTAAATATAAGTAAGTCTCTCAAAAAATTTATGGTGTTTTTACTTAAACTTCTTAGGAGAAATGTTTGTACAATAATTATCTATATCCATTTTAGATGCAATAGTCAATATCTAAATAGTTTATTGTTCTAAATTTATAAATGAGGAATTTAATAGCAATGCGATACCATGAAGATGTGCAACACTTAATAAAATGTCGAAAATTTTAACCGGAAGTCGAAATTTTAATACGAAGTGCTGACCCTTGTGGACCCAACATTGATCTTTTTTTTTATCGCTCCAAACATACAAATGAGGACATTAATTCTATAAAAACAAAATTATAAAATTTAAAACCGAGACTTTAAAAAAAAGTTTTACATAAGTATAGTGCAATTTATGCTTGGGTTTGCTAGTGTGTATTATTTCGTTTCACATATATAATTCGAGTTTTGAGTAGATATCTCAATTTTCAAACAATAGAGCGAGAAAGTCCGTGCGGAGTTCCGTACCATTTACTGTATTTTCTTTTAGACCACTCATCATTTATTTATTCACTAAGCCAACTACAATTGTGAATCTGTGTGAGCATCCGTTGGTACGGCGTACTGTTGGGCTAGGGCATGGTTGCGCGCCCCCAGGCAAACATGGAGCATAAGAGGGGGAGGGGAGAGATCTGCATGGAGCTGTGGGTGCTATTGATTCCCTCTCACACCCCCCACCCCTTCTCACCCCGCCACCCTCCCACACCAGATCTCCCATTCGTCCGTCCGAGCCAGATATTGGGGTGTACGGCTGTTTTCTAGAAATTCACTAGATCGGGTGGACCGAACTCAAACCTTCTTTATCTCTCTTTGTGCGTGTGTGTGAATGAACCCATTCTTCCTCACTGCTTATTCTTGTTCAACTACCCTCTATATCAAAAGAGTTGACACATTAAATAGGTGAAGCACCCTATTTTTTATCTTAGATGTTTCTTACAAAAACAGAACTACAACGAATATATCTTTTCAGCTGTATTGAAAAGATAGAAATTGTGCTCGTTTGAGAATTTTCAGGAAATACTTAAATCGAGGAAAGAGTCCTTTCGAACATAATTACACTCATTTGTTTGTAGAAATGAATAAATTTTTTTTACTCAAAGCTATACACGAGACCTTTTAATCATCTAATCCAAGGAATAAGGATGAAGTAAGTTGGCTTATAGGAATTTCGCCAGCATAGGCATGGAGAAGAAATAAACTCGCTTCGATGGTCTTGCGATCTAAGGCGCTATTCTGATGTTAGACTAGACTACCGATTACTAGGTGATCGAGATTCGTGTCTCAGTCGGGTGTACTGAGGGTAATTGTTCCAAAATTGCTTTCCATTCTCCTTTTTTGCAAATGTGGGTACACTTACTATAAATATAACATTCCCAATCCTTGATCCATTAGCGTGATTAGTAAATAAGTGTTACCCAAACGGGTAGTAAGACTGTGTTCTAAAAAACAAAAAAGAGCGAATAAATAAGTGAAACTTTGCTGAAAATCAAATTTGGAAAATCACCGTATGTCCGGGTATCAAACTATAAACTCTGTCCCCTGTGGCTCAGATCGATGCAACTCTATATTCTTAAACCGCACGCTCATAGTCATAGAAACAACTTCTGGATAAATTATTAGTTTTTGATTTAAAAAAAATAAACCATCACAGCAAGTAAATTAATGATAACCCAAATATAATATTGAATCATTCAAATTATAAAATATGTTAGTAGCATGTGCCGGGATTGATTCCCGATATGGCCGATAAATGTTTATTTGATTAAATGTAGGTTTCCCCTTTCACGGTGATGAATTAACGGCTGGGGGCTGGGTGTTGTGTATGTTCTAGACTAAAGTCAGTGTGTGAGTCGTGTGCTGCTATAGCCAGTTTGTTGAGAAAGTGCAAGCTAAATACATAAAAAAAGGGGTTGTGTATTTATGCAAGACACATGTTCCTTTTAAATTAAATTTAATTTAATTTAATTTAATTTAACTAAGACTAAAAAAATGTGTGAAAGAAATTTTTATTTTATAAACATGTATTTGTTGAACAATATATAATATGTAAACGATGTTGTCTTAATGTATAGAGTAGACCTGAAATTTACTTCATTTATCGTTTATAGCTCCAGGTGATAGACTCCATTTTACTGGTGTGTTTGATGTTTATTGCCGTAAGAGCGTGTTCGTCTGTGTCATTTTACTGACTTGTGGGATTTGAGTGAAGGATTTTCGAATTGTGGATTTCCCTCGAGCTATTGCATAGATTGAGTTACACACACACACACACTCAACTTTGTTTCACATGCTTGTTATGGTAAACTTTAATTTAGGTTTTGTTAATTTGGTTGACAGTGTAATGTATTTTGTGTGTGTATGTGTGTAAGTTATTTTCACTACTTTTGAGCTATACGCATTATATACACTAATGAAAATTGGATCATAAAAATAAAATATAATGTATGTGTAATTGTGTATTCATATTTAAGTGAATTTGGAGTGGGCAACCTATTTGAAAAATATAAACGTCTCAGTGAAATAGTCCGGGATTCTTGATTTTACCTCCCCTTCACCAGAAAATCAGACAAGACTAGATTGGTGCCTTTGTTAGTGTCCCTATCGATGTAGATATAGGTTTTTTTTTAATTCTTATCGTTAAAATTACACTATTTCCATTTAAGAGCGTATGTTAAAAATGTGAAACCGCCTCTGTGGTTTTGTGGTTAGAGTGTCTAGCTAAATATTCTGAGGTTCATGGTTTGATCCCCAGCACTTACAAAAAATATCTGTAAAGCAATAGGTGTTGAACGGGTTCAAACTCAGCCTCGTGAAGAAAAATGAGGAGATACTTTAATAAAGGAGTAGTTAATATCAGCATCTCCAGTTTAGAAAACTGAGATTAATGGCCGGATTTACTGACCACATGACACCCTCAATCCACAAATGTAGCACTATCATTGCTAGATGCGGTGGCCACTTTGTCGATATATCTCACTTGCGAGTTCACGCCATGTTAATAATACACAAGCCAAAATAATTTATATTTGCCTTGAATTGATTAAACACTTCCAACTTTCATAAATCAAATCAAATAAGCTAGTTTCTCTTTGTAATTAATTTTAAGCTTTCTAATATATTAATAATTAATAAATTAACTAATATAATAAGGGTATATTATTGATACTGTTTTATCAATAGACAACTAAAACAATATAAGTTTAAAAGTAAAGAGTATCCATTTTTTTTGGTGAAAAAATGGATGTAACATTTTTCAAAACTAAGTACTATAATAATTAGATTGAAATTTGAAAAAAGATATTTTAATGATAACGTAAATGGTAATAACTTTAACGTGTTTGCAAGCTAATAAATTAAATTGTATTTAACACCCCTGTATGAGAACTTATTTTCAACTGAGCATTCTTGTACTTTCTTCAGACCTAATTCCACCTATTATTTAGGCTACACGTGTTACAACTTTTTATGAAAGAGACTTCTCACAGCTGCACTCTCTTAAAATGATTAAGGAATTCTCCGTATTACGCTGAATTTTCCGGTATTTAGCCCTAAACGTTCCTAACTGCTTGCCCCGACCATCTCTACTCTCTATATATAACCCCCGCACCCCCGTAAACTCCTACCATTGGTCGGAAGTGGCAAGTGACTAGTGGTCACATATGAAAATGGTTTTCACGCTGGAAATGGTACGTTTATATTTGGTTAACATCCGTCCAAACCTAAATATTAATTTCCAGAGGATGGTACTGCATTGTTATGAATTAACATATCACTTATATTTCCTTTCAACTACTATTTTATATGTAGAATAAATGTATAAGGTAATATAATAATGGAGACAATACATTTCAAGCAAAAAAAATCTAACTATCCTAATTATATACGTATAGATTTAATTTTTTATATTGTATTGATTAATGATGCTAATTGAAGGTTATTGATACCATGCATAATTATTATACCGGGGGGAACAGAAAGTATTGACACATTTAGTAACACTATATCTCTAATATTTTGACTACTCAATGCTTCAAATTTAATTTAAAATAACAATAAATGATTGACAATTTTCTACATACCTTTTGATTATTTTCTTAAAAAACAATGTCCTTAAGGGAGCCACGATTATATGCCATACACTACTATATGCACTCCTAAAAACTTGACATGAATTTGTGCAATGTCTCTTGTTGAGTTGTTTCAACTTCCACAACAATTATTTCTTTAAGTTCCTGAATTGTTATTGGGTGAGTCACATAAACATGACTCTTTAACATGCCCCACAAGAAAAAATCTAGAGCTGTTAGGTATAGGGAGTGTAATGGCCAGGCGATGGCCCCAAATTTTGAAACGAATCGCACAGGAAACTTTTTGCAAAGCACCTCCATTGATGTTCGGGCTGTTTCTTGCTTTAAACACATGTGTTTGGTGTCCATGCCCTTACATTGCAGTTCAGAAAGATTAAACATCAATGGAGATGCTTTGTAAAATGTTCCCTGGGTGACTAGTTTCAAAATTTGGGCCCATCACTTAGTTACCACGCCAACCAGAATTAATAGTGCCAGAACTTTACTTGTGGGGAGAGCTAAAGAATCATGCTCATACGACTAATCCAAGGAAAATTATTCAGGAAATTAAAGTAAGAATCGTTGTGAAAGTTGAAGCAACTCTGCCAAAAATGATTGCACAAAGTTATATCAAGTTTTAAGAAGCTCAAGAAAATATGTATTGCATATAATGGAAGCCATCTTAAGGGTATTGTTTTAAAAAAATCAATAGTTCAAGGGTATGGAGAAAATGGTCAATATTTTGTTGTTATTTTAAGTTTAATTTGAAGAATTTGGTAGTTAAATTTTAAATATATACAGTATTATTAAATGTATCAAAACTTTCGCCCCACCCTAAATATACGCTGGTGGATCATCGTAGCGATGGTTGAAGATTATCACATTAAAAAGTGTGCCAAACTGTTTCTTTGAAAAAGTTCAGAAGAATGAAACCTCACTCTACTTTCTGGTTAAAGGTTTACTAATCAAAGGTCATCATATTTCCATAGCTTTTGAGCTATGGGTATGGAATTTGAAGCTAAGCTTATATTTTCCCCTTCAAACCATGGTGAGAACTTTGAAACAATCCCTCACCCAACTTTATATTTGTTGCACCAAACCACTCGAATTTACAATTTCACCACAATCAAATAACCCTGATTGAATTATAAAATATCCATATTACTTAGTTAATTAATCAATGAAAGAAATCATGTTTAGACTTTAACAAGCCAACTGGTGACTTGGGGGTCCAAGGGTAAGTGGTCAGACTTCTACTTCTGTGGTGAGGGTCCGGGGTTCAATCCTCGGTCTCGGCACAGATATTTATCTGATTACCAAACCCTTCCTTCACCTCTGACAAGACGTGTATTAATCACAACTTTTGAATATGTGGAATGCCAGGCCTCCACCGTGGTTTGGATTCCACGTTAAACTGTAGGTCCTCCAGTTAATCTCACAATCACCCTACCATTACACATTAGCGTAAATGCGCACAGCTCGAATGGGTAGTAAGATATGGTGTTAATAATAATAATGATATAATGCATTATTTTTCACGTTGATAAAATCTTACTATTTGGGTGGTTTTAAACTAAAACTCGTTATATTACATTATACAACATATAAAAGATAAAGGAAATGCGTCACATTATTATTCAAGGTGGCTTTTTTATATATGGTGAAAATTTAATTTTACGGCTGAGGAAGTCTTTCAAAAGTGATGGCATTCAAAATAGGTTTGGAAAGCCAGCCTAAGGGAGTAGCAGGTATTTCTGGTTGCTGCCCTCCAGGCGGAAGAATAGTCAGTCTTCTGGCAAGGTGGGTGGGAGCTTAGCGCGACCATTTAAATCTTCGCTCGACAAACATCGAGCAATCTGAACTGGTCAGGTCATTCGACAGTATAAACGTTATTACGCCAATTTAACAAAAGTATAGCTATAAGCTATAAATAATGATCTAATCATTTAAAATCATTACAGGTCACGAGTCATCATTCTATTTTATGATTTCCCCGTTCCATTGTTAGGGTAAAGTAATTAATGTATGGGGCTGAAATTTAGTTTAACCAGACATGCATATGAAATGTGTATAATAATGTTAGAGAAATATAAATTTTAATGTATTATCAGGTTGAAAGTGGGAAAATTACGTCATTTTAATCAGGTATGGATATTGTTCTTTTTTTACTACGATAGTTAGATTTTATCTCGTTTTGTAACACACAATGTCTTTATTTAGAGTTAATTTTTTTTAGACCTAAAGCTACTCGTTGATTTTAGAAATTTGTCCTAATTGATCATTGCAAATATATTATTATTATTAGTAGTAGTAGTAGTAGTACCGCGTCTTACTACCCGTTCGGGTTATACGCACTTACGCTAATGTGTAAGGGTAGGGCGATTGTGAGATTAAATGGAGGACCTACAGTTCAACATGGAATCCGAACCACGGTGGAGGCCTGGCATTCCACACATTCACAAGTTATGATTAATATACGTCTTGTCAGAGGTGAAGGAAGGGTTTGGCAATCAGATAAATCTGTGCTGGACCGAGGATTGAACCCCGGACCCCCAGCACAGGACTCGGACCGTATTGCAAATATATATTATAGATTTATATTTAATGAAACTTCTTCTTTTGACTGTGGTTGTTGTTGCTGGAATGGACTGAAACATAGATACTTGATATATTTTCCCAGCTAACCTCGCTTCATCCAATCATGTTAAATTCCCCACCAAGATGAAATAGACTCAAAAAAATATCAATTATTCTTATTATAGAATGACCTTAAATTGTATATGGGCTATTATTCATATTATTTATCAATAATAATAGTTTGAACTTTGAAACAATATATTTAGTTACCCGCACCATGTGACAAGTGGTCTAAGGCCTTACTCTCGTATTTCAAATAATTTTAAATTTTTTGAGGCGTTGGGTGTAATTCCCAATGTACGATGTATTAATTGGTTTTATCCGTCTTCTCTCACCACCAACGAGGGTGAAAGAAGCTCTTCTAAATTATCATAGTCACATTTTCCTCTCATAAATAAAGTCGTAAATAAATTTTGTATGTGGCTTATATTGTTTTTAGTTTTATTTATTATTTATTTTTAAAACATAATTAAATGATACATAATTTCAAATCAGTCACCACCATCATTGTCATCATTACGTCATCCATCTTGTGATTGGTTTGCTGTGGCCCTCCACTTTTGCCTATCCTGGGCCCATCTTTTATTTACATATTTGTACCCTTTTTCTGGCAGCAGTGTCTCCAGTATTGCTCTCCCTCTTGAATTTCTCCCCTCCACATCTGCTTTAATTATCCTCGTCAAATTATCGTGTTTCAATATTTGGCCTACCATGTTAACTCTTTACTGTACACCTTTCCAAAGTTTCCTTTCTTCATTTACTATTTTTAGCATCTCTGTTTTGGTACTACATTTATCCACGATTCTAATATGTTCTTCTCTGATGCGCTAAGTCAACCTCGTTGGTCTTGGGGTAATGTGCTTGCCTCAGAAACCGATATGCGTGGATTTAAAACCCAACCGGAGTTGACGGATTTTTCTTAAGCGATAAAAATCCTTAGCACAACTTCCTTCGGAGGGGAAGTAATGCCTTCGGTCCCATGTTGATCACGGCGTGTAAAAGAACGCGTGAAAATATATTTCCAGTCAAAATTAAGAGATCCTTTCGCTCTTACTCATAAAAGTTATCATTTTCTGATATCAGTCGGTTTGGAAAGTGCACGTTAAATACTTCAAATAAATAAAATAAAAAGTTGCACTAATTTTTAAAAATCAATAAATATTATTTTTAACCACGTCTTAATACCTATCCTGAATTTCTAATTTAATTAAATATTTTGTTTGGGGAGAGTTAGGTATATTTTAGAGGAAATGAACCTACAATTGAGTGCTTAAAGAGTCGAAAACAATCTTTTTTTTTAACTCCCACAGTACACCTGGACAAGTTTAGATTGTCGACCTCTCAGTAACTAACAAACCAGATGAGCTTGTTAATTTGTCCCCAGACCATCCCTTTGGGTAATCCTAGTATAGTTGATTAAATAACCAATCTATTAAAATTGTTAATCAAGGAAGCAACTTCTAAATATATTTTTTTTCACGTCTTATTACACGTCCGGGTTACATGCATACGTAGGCTACTAATTACGCTAATGTTTCATAAATCGTGAATTTAGAATTTAGAGGAAGTATACCCGCATTTGCCTGGAAGGAGAGGTAAAACCATTTAGGAAATTCTACCCTCATTCCACCCAACTGGGATTTGAACCCTTAAATCGTCATCATAAGAGGTGCAGTCTATTCCAAGATTGATGTCTAAGAGGTTTAAGAGCATTCGTCTCCCGAAGCGAGTAGCATAATAATTGTAACTTAATTATATTTGACAAATAGCCTCGGTTGATTAGTTGAATTAATACATTAATTTGTATAAACCAACTGTTTAAAATAACATAATTGCTAGGTTAAGACCAGCATCTTTTCTTACAGCTAACCCGTTTAGTAATAGTTTGTGTACATTTAAAACTAATGTGCTAAAAACTAGTTTATAATATATGTACAAAAATAATTATAATAATCTCAAAAAAGATTGCCCACATGCATAAGTGAAAATTTATTAACATATTCACATAAAATAAATAAGGAAAGAGAAAAAATAATAAGGCACACAATCATTCCACGCACATTTTGAATGTGTAGAATTCTAGGCCTCCACCATGGTTTGGATCCCACTTTAAACTGTAGGTCATCCATTTCATCTCACAATCACCCTACCATTAAACATTAACTCCACGCACACATATTCACACATGTCATCATACTATACATAACATATCTAAACATGATAGAGATAGCAAATAATTTAAAAAGAAAACAATTCTGATTATATTTAGTAGCTATATAGATTAAATACATATATAATTATTTTAAATTACAAACACATTCTTATTTTATCTCTAAAGAATATCATAGTAAAACACTTATTAGTGGATATTTTAGAATTTGTCTTCACAACCCCATATTTATTTTTTATTGGTTGGCAAAGTGAGCAACAATAATTATAATACTCGTAGCAATCAATTTTTTTAATAGCGTTTGTCACCAGGGTTTTTCGACGAGACATTCCTTGTCTTACGCAGGCGGTGACTGGCATGTAACCAACCGTCTTCTGATGTTGAGTCACCATGTAGGTGTTTACTCCGTACCGATGAGAAGATGTGATGATCATGATGATGATTATGTGTTGCGAGTAGAAGTATTAAACCTAATTTAAGTCTAATTTACAAGAGCATGGCGATCATAGGGACCATTTACTTTAGGGAATAATAATAATAATGGTACCACAGTGAATCGAATCCGGGACCTATAGATTAGTAGACGATTTATCATTCACGTGCTATACCTATGACCACAAGCTCCCTTTTATTTATTTTTCATTCTCTCTTTCTGTCGATATTTGTACCTGTATTCGTGTTTTCATAACTATTAAATCCACTCACGTCCGAGATTTACTGTCGAGACTACACCTTCCTCAACTCAACATCACCAAGGTCAATCTATCACATCTTGCGGTGGCAACCAATCAGGTACCTTCCTCAACTCAACATCACCAAGGTCAATCTATCACATCTTGCGGTGGCAACCAATCAGGTACCTTCCTCAACTCAACATCACCAAGGTCAATCTATCACATCTTGCGGTGGCAACCAATCAGGTACCTTCCTCGACTCAACATCACCAAGGTCAATCTATCACATATTGCGGTGGCAACCAATCAGGCACCTTCCTCGACTCAACATCACCAAGGTCAATCTATCACATATTGCGGTGGCAACCAATCAGGCACCTTCCTCCACTCAACATCACCAAGGTCAATCTATCACATCTTGCGGTGGCAACCAATCAGGCACCTTCCTCCATTCAACATCACCAAGGTCAATCTATCACATCTTGCGG